>WSFP011431958.1:0-21527 GCA_009831015.1 Picea engelmannii | reverse complement strand
AATCCACCTTTCTATATCATTAATTATAAAAATTATTTAATAAAATAGTTGATATAAAATTATGGTTAGAAATCGTTGATATCAAACATTAACATGCAATCCATCATATAGAATCCTAAAATAACATCAATAAAATCCATATTGTTTTCTTTCTTTATGCACTTAAATTTTTATTAAATTATATTATGAATATAATTAAATAAATCTATATTAAGGACTTTATTTTTATTTTTATTTATTTATTTATTTGTGTGTGGAAATTGTTGAAGTTTATGTTCAAATTTATGAATCATAGTGATGCAGGAGCATCGCCTTCAAAGTCAACAATGCACGGGTGGAGGTAAACATAGGACATCTCAGCAATGTCAGAATTTCAAATCGAGCATTTAACTCATCATTTAATTGGTTGTTGAGATATTTTTGTAACAACATTTTAAAATGTAACTTGTTTGTAATGTCTTGAAGGACTATGAGAAATTGCAGATATGGAGTGTCGACTCTATCTAGCAATAACTAGTAGTTATTGTAATAGGACAGAGTAGGTAATAGCTTTGAATTTGAAATGATAGATTTCAGAACAGGACGAGAGAGCTTGTGGAGCAGTCCTTAGATAGTTTTTCAGTATTGCATTGTAAGATAGAGAATATAAGAGAGAGAATAGAGAGATCAGTAGAGCAGAATAGAATAGCAGAAAGACTATGTCTTTTGTTTTCGTGAATGAATAGAGCAGACAAAAATTGTCCCAAATCCTTGGACCGGGTTCATTTCATGTGTGATTGAATGAATGCTATTTTGTGTGTATGATTTGTTATAGTTCATTTCATGTATGAGTGTTCGAGATATTAATTGTATGAGTTCGTGACGAAACTGGTTGAGTTTCAATCATTTCTCTTCTGATACTTGTATCCAAGGTGTGCATCTCGAGCACAAGGAGTGTGTCAAATGATTCTAGGATTGATTCAAAGAAGTTTAGAGAGAAATTAAGAGAAACTCGGACTAGGTGCAAGGTGTGCACAACGTCAAGGAGCCAACAAGCTTCGGAGAACCAACTGAGAAGAACGCCAGGTGGGCGAGAAGAATTTTCTTGGCAAGAAAATCCTTCAAACTGAATTATTCGAAATCCTGAGAATGCAATATGTGTGTGGGAGATCGAAATTCTTCCAACGGATAAAGCTCAGAAGAGATATCACTTTATACAAGTGTTAGCTAGATCTAGGAGTTGGATTCACAAGAGGGGCGAAGGTTGAGTCTCTGAACCCTCAGAAATATTCTAAGTTTGGGAGAAGGTGGAAGTTCAAGAGAGAAGGTACAATGGTCGTAGATGAGTCACAGGGAAGATCTAGACCGTCGACTGCATGTCCAGGTAACGAGAAGTAAGCGCACGAGGAAAATAGATCTAAACCATCAGATCTGGTGTGTGAACCAACAACCATTGGATCCAGAGGAATTCGCACGGGGGAATTTTTGAACCCATTAGAACTGTCCATTGGAGAGGGCGTGCGGCAAGCACACAACATTTCCCTGACTCACAACTTGAAAGGGTCAAAGGGAAGTTTGTGAGGTTTCGCGAAATGCAAACTCACAAAAGGATCATAGTTGTTGATCATTCCGAAGTCATCGAGACCGTCCGTTGTCAAGGGAGACATGTGGTGAAGAGTCATCATTTCGCTGACTCACAGAGTGATGAAGTCAAAGAATAGTATTGAGAGAATTCACAAAGAGCAGATTTGCGAGAGGATCACAACCGTTTATTTTCCTGATGTCATCAAGGTCATCCATTTTGGAGGGATGTGTGGCGAGAGACCAACATTTAGCTGACTCGCTACTAGATAAGGTCAAAGGAGTAGAGTCGAGGACTCGCGAGGTTGTTACACATCAAAATTACTCACTTCAATAGTGTTGTAAGTGCCATCATTACAAGTGTCGTAAATGTCGCAAGTGTCGCAAGTGTCCTAAACACCATACTACCATATTGCCTATGTCATGTCTCTAATGACATCATAAGGACACTTAAGACACCTTCAAACACTGGTTTAAGAAGGAGAAATCATCTGATGAGGAGTACAAATCATTTTCCATGAAGAAAACCACTCAAAAATGATTTTTTGAAGGGTAGCGCTCCCCTACTCAATGTTAGGGAGTGCTAGCACTCCCTAGCCTCCTTTGGGGGAGCATTAAAAGCACTTTGAACACCCTTTTGGGGAGCACTTCCATTTCTAAGTGAATTTTTGGCTGGTTGAGATAAATCAAGGAAGAATCCCCTCAATCTCTGAAGGTAGTTGGATTCGAATTTAAGGTCAAGGCATGATCTTAGGGAAGAACCTCAACTGAAGGAGAAGAATCCTCAACTTATCCCAAAGATGTCTCAAGTGGTTGGGCCTCTCTAATCTTATATAAGGAGGCTTTCTCATGGTGGAAATAGGAGAATAGAGATTAAGAGATACCAAACTTATGGTCTCATAAGTGGTATTGGGAGAGACATTGTAAATCATCTAACTTATGATCTCATAAGTTGTATTGGGAGAGACATTGTAAAGCATCTAACTTGTGATATCATAAGGGAGATATCATTGAAGCATAAACATTCTGTGTGTGGAATATGTGAGAAAGGGTCTGGACAAAGGGATCTTGGTGAAGCTGTTGCACTACATCCATGGTTGTAAGCAACACTTTGTTCTCATTAATATAAATTCATGCTTGGCTTGTTTCCTTTAAAGTTTGTGTATATGAACTTGTTTCTTTCATAGATTCATTATAAAGATAATCATAGTAGAGCAGGAAGTATTGTTGTTTTTTCTCATTGTACCACATGACCTTCAACTGAACTTGGAGATCAAGATTAGACTGGAGTGAGCAAGGACAAACGTCAGTAAAATGGTACTTGCCTTTCTTCCCTCTTCTTCTTTGATAGTTTATATTTGCGATAAAGGAGTGTCAGTGTCCATAATAACACTTTCTATCTTAGAGTTAGGGGTCTAGCATCCAAGAGGAAATCCACTTGTCCGCGAGGGGATTCTCCTGAAACAAAAATTGGCGACTCCACTGGGGAGGGACCTTTGAATTTTTTCCTTCCTAGATCTTGATTTTCTTTGCTCATTTTGATCTTGTTCATATTATGTCTTTGATTCTTAGATTTGTTGATTGACCCTTCACTTCATCCCATACACTTTGGATTTCTAAACTTGCTTGAAATTTTGGAATTTTTGGTATTTTTATGAACTTTTGAAGCCTAGAGCTCCCCTGCCCTTGCTATCAGAGTGCTGGCACTCTCTGTTAGCTTTACACAGAGCATTGGAATGCTCTAGTTCCCCTTACACCAGAGCACGACCCACTTTTTGTTAAAGATCTTGCAGGATTTTAGTCTTTGAATCCATTTTTTCTTGTTTGCACTTGATTAGAGTTCTTTCAACCTTAGTGTATATTTGTTTGGGTCCCAACTCCTTGATATCTGAGAATTCATGATTCTTTGTTTGGTTTTGTGACATATTTTTCTTCCTTACTTTGAATAACTCTTTGTCTTTGACAATTTAGAGTCAATTTGTCATTTTCTTCTCATTTATTTGACTGAGTAAAAACTTTTTGTAAGGAGATTCAAAGGTATTTTCTACTTTTACTTTTGATATTTGAAATATTTTTCCCAAGAAATTCTTGTTTTTTCATCATCCATTAGCCTTCTCCTACCTTCACCTGTAATTTCCCCGTTTTTCAAGCATTTTGGGTGATTTTTTGCATGTTTTTTGGTTAGTTTTCCAAGTTTATGGGAGCACCAACGCCCCCCTGTAGGCCATATACGGGCGCTAGCACTCCCCTAAAGTTATTAAGGGATCAATGGAAGCATTTTTTGCACCATTGTGAGTGAGCGATGGTCTCTTTTTGAGTGAAATTGTCTTCTTTTGCTCAGTTTTTGCAGCTTGTTTTGTAGTACTCTTTACCCAGAATCTATGGTTGGTTTGCGAAGTTTTTAGGATTGGTTCTTGATGAATTTTGATGTTTTTCACTCTCTTTTGTCTTGATTGGAGCTTGAAACCTCTTTCAAAAATGTACAAATTCCTTTTCTAGTTGTGTTTTTGTCGAGACAGTTTTGAGTGGTTTCTCTTTCTCCCTATCGTTTCTTGGATTCTTCTCTGCATTTTATTGTACTTATTGGATGCTTGTTTTTTTTAGGATCCTTGATTGAGTTCTTGTTATAACAAGATTCTACTTGTTTTATTTCAGTTCTCATTGTTTTGAATGCATTCTTTCTTTTGGGTCATGAAACTAGCTTGCATTTGAAGTAGCGGAATAGCATGTTTTTGGTTTTTTTGGGGGACATTGTGCATCTGTAATGATGAATGTTTTCTCTTTCTCGTAGCATATATTTCATAGAAATGAAAGATTTCTTCTTCATATCTTTGCATAACTTTCGAATCAGTCAAAACACCATATTGTCCATGCCATTTTCCTTTTGAGTAACAACAACTTTAAAAATCAAGCGTTAAACTAAAATTGATTAGACATTTTTACAGTTTTTGGTAGGAAAACTACATTAAATTAGTTGTAGGGCTTTGGAATAGGTGCGAAAGATAACTTTCCAAAGTTGCAAACAAACATAGGATCTTTTGTTAGGGAGCGGTGAAATCCAATTGCTACATTTTGTCGTGGGAATCCCTTCTCACACAAGGGTCAAACCTGAGGTCGCATTGAGACTAACCGATTTACTCACCTTGATTTTCTAGTATTGGTGTAGAGATTGCACATATTATGGGGTTCTCTTGAAGGTATACCCACAATGATGAGTGGAAGCCTTTCAAGTTGATTTCAGGCTAGATACCCTGCCCTTGCACGTGGATCAGACTGTCGACTGTTTCCCTAGGCATCATTGTTGTAGTTGGTAACCTTAGTGGCCTATCTCTTTATGGTATTTACACGAGGTGAATGTGGAGGGACAAGTCTTCACGGTACCTAGAATCGACATTGGCCAGAATCACTAAGGCTCCTTGGAGGGTATACCCACGATTATGTGTGGAAGCTTGCACTAGGGTGTAAGTTTGTTAAGCAGGTCGTCAACGTAACTTTTCCAACTTCTCTATCTCAGCCCCTTCTTACTTTGTTCCCGCGACATTAGATTTCATCACCAATTAGTGTGATCATTGTGAGAAGGTTTTGTTTGCTTGCTTGCTTACTAGATATTTAGCATGTGTTGTTTGTTTTCCCTATCAAAATCTAGGTTGGAGCTTTACTTTTATGGAGTCAGTTCCCGCGATGACCAATGAAGGAACCCCTTTGCTAGGGGAAACCTTTGTTTTTCCTTCTTACGGAAGTGTTGGTCCTCCTTACATCGCTACTTTGAGCCTTCCAGGTCTCACAATTGGGTTACCGGTATGGTTGTTTTCCACTATGGTTATCTCGAATGCAGGTGCTTCATATGTAATAACATTTCCCACACATCAACCTCATGTCGACCATTCACCTTCTTCATCCATCAGGTCTCCTTCGATTTCTCCTTCTTCACCTAGTGAAATATCTAAAGCGAGTAGCCAGGTTGACAAGAAGAATAAGAAACAGAAAGAGAAGAAGAAGAACCAGAAAGGGACCAAACCTCCAACTATATCAAATGTTGGATCTAAACAACCAACAACTGTTAATAGTACTAGGAGTGTTGATAAGGTCAACAAGATTAAAATGAAGAATCTGAAACCCAAATTCCCTTGCAGTCTTTGTAAGGGTGACCACTTTCTCAGGAATTGCCTTGGTCTTCCCAATGTCTTAGAAGTGTGTTCCTCCACGTCGTTGGCCCCTACTAGACATGTTGGTGACACCCCATCAACTAGTGATGTTAAGGTTGGTAAGAAGAAGACAACTGTCAAATTCCCTTGTATGTTATGCAAAGGTGATCATTATTCTCACCTTTGTCCTCACATGAATGAGGCTTCTTCTCTTTTGGAAAAGCTTCAAATTCCAACTGGTTATCGTAATATTTCCCCCAACCCATCGTTAGTTGATAGAATGGTCAATCCAATTCCATCCCCACCAGTCTAGTTGATCAGGTGGTCAATCTAGTTTCATCTTCGGTTGAACCACTCACCAAAGTAGCTGATCCATTTCCTTCCTCGATCAGCCCCACTTTTCATATGAAAAGTGAAACCCAAGTGATTGATCCAATCCCGTCTTTGGTAAGTCCCACTCCTCCATTGAGGTGTGCCAAAGTGGATGCTCCTATTACATCATTAGTCAATCCCACTCTTCCTCCGACGAGTGACAAAGTGGTTGCTTCGATTACATCATCGGTCAATCCCACTCTTCCTCTGACGAGTGCCAAAATGGTTTCTCCGGTTACATCATTGGTCAATCCCACTCTCCCTTTGAAGAGTTCCAAGGTGGTCGATTTGATCCCATCATCGATCGATCCTACTCTCCCTCTAGAGAGTAAACTCGATTATGCCCATGTTTTTCTTGTTGAAACAGGATCTACCGTGCCGGGGGGCATTCCTCCTTCTCCTCCGAAAACCCTTCCACACAATGAGGCCATACTTTTTGATTAAGGTGTGATAATTGGACCTCGTCTTCCCTCTCACATGCCTTTCTAGATTAAACTACAGGTTTGTGGTCAGAACATTCCTCAAACACTGATAGATGAAGGTCCGTCCATTAGTATTTTTTCCTCTATTACTTGGCATGCTTTGGGTTGTCCTCAACTTGCACTGGTTACATAGAATCTGTTAGCTTTTAACAGAAGAACAGGTCAACCTTTAGAGACCCTTCCTCAGTTCCCCATAACTTTGGGAGGGAAAACTATATTTATTGATGTCATGGTAGTCTGAGACCCCTTGGATTTCTCTTTACTCTTTGGGTGAGATTATGTCTATACCATGAAATCTATTGTGTCCACTTTTTTCCATGTGATATCTTTCCCACACAATGGAAGAATGGTGACTATTGATCAAATTTCGTTTGTTGGCCTTGACTTAACCATCAACCCAATGAACTCCCTAAACAGTTCTTATATGCTGTCGGTATCACCCCTGCCACAGGTCAATTATGTGGCATTGTCTCCCATGCCTTCAATTTCCGATGACTTTGATCTGGTAGTTGACATGGTGATCTCTAAGGTAGGGCTATTGGAGCCTGATCTCCTTAACCCCGTCGCAGCCCTCGACATGTGTTCCTTCTATAGAATTGTTCTTCCATCCAGTGAAGATCTCTTGGAAGCCATGATCAAGAAGAGTCTACGAGCACAGTTTTCCTCTCTGTGGTAAGGTCATTAAAAAATGAAGCAGAAGCTATGAGCATATTGTTTCTTCTCTATAGAAATCTCGTTAAAAAATGAAACATAAATCTAGGGATTGACCAACAGTCTTGAGCACATTTCTTTTCCTGTGTCAAGCTCATTAAAAAATGAAACAGTGACCTCTCCTGTCAGTTCGAGTCTTTCGCCAGATCTCATAGATGTCGAGTCGAGTCTTTTGTTAGGTCTCATATTTGAACCTTCATTTCATCCACCTGTATCCCTTTTCTCCATCTAGTACATAAATTGGTGACAACCTCAAAGTAGGTGAATGAATTGAATCTTGGGGGGGCATGTCTCCAGCCTTTGATGATCATTCTGGAGTTAAGCCACTAGCTTTTCAAGCTGGGGGCATATCGAGATTAGTCTTTGTTCCTTCTCATGCTCGTAAATACATGAGAACGTAACAGAGTAGAATTTTATCACTTTTTCGGACTCATAAAGGATATACGAAAAGGGAACCCCCTAGAGTCTTCTTTAAGATCTTTTCATACTCTCTAAACATGAAAAGATTGTTGAGTGATATTGCTTCCTTTCACACTCGTTAAAAGGTTTGAAAGGGCAACTTTCGAGTGGTATTTTATCGCGTTTTTGGCCTCGTGAGATTAATATTATGAGAAAGGACAACTCTGGAGTCATATTTAAGTTCTTTTCAAACTCTCTAAACATGAAAAATCATTGAGTTTACCTTCTATGGACTCGTTAAAAAAGTCATACATTGAAGGGTCCATATGAGACCGAACCCTTACTTCTTGCAGTTTTTTAAACAAAGGAAGAGGGACTTACCAAAGGTGAGTTATATGGAGAATTTGTTACCCTCCTCGAGCTCGTTAAATTAAAAAGAGGTACTCGTTTATCTGGATGGGGGAAAAATTGAAGGAAGCAAGCCAAGTAGTTTTTGGGAACATTACTAGTAACCCTTACGGTCTCCCTTGAACACGACACTTTGTCTTTGCATGCATTTTAATCCGCTGAACCTTTGCCCTGAGCCAATCCTCTGATTTTCTTTTACTCCTTTGGTTCACCTAATGAAAGTCACAACATCCACTACATCATCAATTTTTGGTCCATGTCATGTTTCTGTTGTTGTGCCTCAGTGTTCAAGGGAAGTATCTACCTCGAGATTCATCCATCAAAAATATCTTGTTTCAATACCCACGTCAGTCCATGTTCATTTGATTTACCAAATTACATCTCTGTGTCAGATTCATGTCGTTGATGGGGGATACACCAAGGCCCTCCCTCGACGATTCTATTCCTGTCAACCTCAACACATTATCCAGGAACTAAACTTAGAAACTAGTTAGTACCTTGGGACCTGCATGCCTCAATGGCATGCCTCCTCACTTTCGACAGTGGGTTTACATCATTGACCCCTGATTGGATGATTCCACGTATGTTCAAATTCAGCTCATTTTTTCACATTCGTTGGAATGTAATGGAGTACCTTGGGAATCATTGACATCAATGGTGATTTCCCTCGTGCTAGTTAACAATTTACCTCATTGACTGGTAATCAAGTGGTTTCTGCCAAGTTTGGCATTAGGAAATCTATTCACATGGTTAGATTTGTACTACAATGGGATTAGTAAGAAGACCCTGGGCTAAGTCATCACTCCTAACTGTACTTTGCCTAGGTTGTGACGAAGTTTCTTTTGAACATTGACACATATATTGTTACATAGATTCACTTTGTATTGGTCGTGGCTATGTCTTGTTGTCTCGTAGATCCACTGCGTATTATTCATGGCTACGATCATTTCAGGTAATAGGATTATAGATCCACATTGTATCTTCAGTGGATATACCTTTTATCAATATAATTATGGATCCACAGTGTATTTTATGGCGGCCATACCTTGGAAGTCTTTATCACCCAAGCATAAGTATGCTTGCCTTGGGTTTGAAACATGTCATAATATTTGTTAGATGGTTGTGTACAGCTTCTATCAGGTTATCTGTGTCTGTACCCTTGATTAAAAAAGTCTACAAAGTACTTCAATCATCAGTTCCCGTCTTGTAACTTCGCACGTTGGGGGGAAATCTGTACACATCAAAATTACTCACTTCAATAGTGTCACAAGTGTCGTCATTACAAGTCTCGTAAATGTCACAAGTGTCACAAGTGTCATAAAAATCATACTTCCATATTGCCTATGTTATGTCTCTAACGACATCATAAGGACACTTAATACACTTTCAAAGACTGGTTTAAGAAGGAGAAATCATATAATGAGGAGTACAAATCATTTTCCATGAAGAAAACCACTCAAAAATGATTTTTTGAAGGGGAGCGCTCCTCTAACCACTATTAGGGAGTGCTAGCACTCCCTAGCCTTCTTTGGGGGAGTGTCCCAAGCACTCTGTGCACACTTTTGGGGGAGCACTTCCCTTTCTAAGTGAATTTTTGGCTTGTTGAGATAAATCAGGGAAGAATCCCCTCAATCTCTGAAGGTAGTTGGATTTGAATTTGAGGTCAAAGCATGATCTTAGGGAAGACCCTCAACTGAAGGAGAATAATCCTCAACTTATCCAAAATATCTCTCAAGTGGTTGGGCCTCTCCAAGATTATATAAGGAGGCCTTCTCATGGTGAAAATAGGAGAATAGAGATTAAGAGACATCAAACTTATGATCTCATAAGTGGT
Organism: Picea engelmannii; assembly: GCA_009831015.1. Lineage (NCBI taxonomy): Eukaryota > Viridiplantae > Streptophyta > Pinopsida > Pinales > Pinaceae > Picea > Picea engelmannii. The sequence continues at coordinate 11,616 of WSFP011431958.1, read as the reverse complement.
ATTGGGAGAGACATTGTAAAGCATCTAACTTATGATCTCATAAGGGAGATATCATTGAGGCATCAACATTTCGTGTGTGGATTATTTGAGCAAGGGTCTGGACAAAGGGATCCTGGTGAAGTTTCTGCACTACATCCATGGTTGTAAGCAACACTTTGTTCTCATTAATATAAATTCATGATTAACCAGTTTCCTTTAAATATTGTGTATATGAACTTTTTTCTTTCATAGATTCATTATAAAGCTAATCATAGTAGAGCAGGAAGTATTTTTTTTGTTGCTCATTGTACCATAGGACTTTCAACTGAACTTGGAGATCAAGATCAACCTGGAGTGAGCAAGGACAAACGTTAGTAAAATGGTAGTTTCTTTTCTTCCCTCTTCTTATTTGATAGTTTAGCTTTACGATAAAGGAATATTAGTGTACGCAATAACACTTTTTGTCTTGGAGTTAGGGTCTAGCATCCAAGAGGAAATCCACTTTTCCGTAGGGGGATTCTCCTGTAACAGAGTTCCTAACTCGCGATGTGATCTGAGCTGTCATATCATGAGATAAACGTGAACTTCGATCTGGGCGAAGGAAATATCAAAGTTTTGGGGATCGGGATTTTGAAAGGTAAGTGTGGGGGTTGAGCTTCAATATCGTGAAACGTGAAGTCCCGACGTGCTCGAAGGAGTAGCCCCAGGTCATAGGTAAGGGTCACTTGGACGGAGACCAAAGGGAAAGCTAAGGAACATTATCCCGTTTCAGAACTCTGGGATTGGAGAGTTAGAGTGGACTCATATGTGGAGGTCCTGAGGTTGCAAAACGTGATGAGCCTTTCTAGGCTCGGTTGGTGGTAACAGGTGGTGGTCATGTGGGGAAATATTCGAGGGAAGCTAACCAACACTCAACCCTCATCAGGAATCGACTATTGAGAGGATTGAGGAGGTTCATTCCAAGGAAACTCGATACGCGAATTTGTGATATGCCTTTTGAATAGGCGTACTATCACATCCCATGACTACGTGGAGTAGAATGTCGTGCTTGGGTGCTTAGTAATGCAGGAGGATTTTCATGAGAGGACCTATGGATTTGAAGAGTTTAAGGTCCATCAGGGACCAAAGAACTGTCCCAGATCGAGGAGATTGAACGATCCAGTGACCGGGAGGTCAGCGGACCCTACCGAGGTAGGGGGTTTGCATTAGGTGGTATCAGAGCCTAGATTAAGTTTGTTTGTAGACAATAGACAAAAGGAGAAAGGAGGAAATCTAATACAGTTTATGGTATCAAGGAAATTTTATTTATGTTTGAAGGTGACACAATAAAATCATGCCGCCTAGAAGGCACAGAGCGAATGCAAAAATGGAAGAAGAAATGAGGTGACTCCGAATGAGGTTGGATGCCATGGAAACAAAAAATGCGAGAGAACCTAATGCTAGAGATATTAGTGAAGATGAGAGAGAAGAAGAAGTAGAAGATGAAGCAAATGCAGTAGAGGATGTTGCACAAGATTGCTTGATAAAAGTTGTTTCAAAGATAGGAGTCAGAGAAAGAATAGAGGTACCTATGTATGAGCGAAATTTGGAAGTTGAAGAATTGTTAGATTGGGTACATGCTATGGACAAATAATTCGATACGAAGACATCGAAGAAGATAAGATGGTGAAGCATGCATTGACAAGACTGAAAGGTCATGCAACATTATGGTGGGATGAACTGCAAGATGAACGCAGGAGAAATGGTAAGAAAAAAATTAAAAACTAGGATAGGATGGTAGATAAGTTGAAAGCCAAATTTATTCCAAGGGATTACCAAATCAATATTTACCGAAGATTGAAAAACCTGAAACAGAGGGGCTTATCAGTGAAGGAGTACACTGAAGAATTTTACCGACTGAACATCAGGGTTGGAAAAAAAGAGAATGAAGATGAGAAGATTGAAATATATATCAATGGGCTCAGATTTGAGATACAAGAGGAGATCGACATGATGTCTATCAGTAAATTCAAGTATTCCTATCAAGCAACCCTGAAATCTGAAGAAAAATTGGCGAGGAAGCAAATCCAATGAAGCAGAGGAGGAAATTCAAACAGAGGCAAGGGAACCAGCAGAGAGAAGTTCCAAAAGTTGAAGCCTGAAGCTAAAAAACAACATAGTCACCATGATAAAGGTGGAAGTTATAAATAAGGACAACATGGAGGAAGAGATCCTTTTTCTAGAGGAAGAGGAAGAGGAAAATCCAGAGGAGGCATAGTTAAAATATATACCTATAGAAAAGAAGGACACAAATATTGGGAATGTCCCGACAGAAAGAGAGAAGAAGGAAGAGAAGCACACATTGTTGAAGCGCAGAAGCATGTGGAAGCAGAAGCAGTAGAAGGAGGGAGTAAACTCATGATGAGGAAAATGATTCTCAAACTTGAAAAGGAACCAGAGGAACCAGTTCAACGAACAAGCCTGTTTATAACTTCTTGCAAGTCGAAAGATAGAGTTTGCAAAGAAATCATAGACAATGGGAGCACTGACAATCTAGTATCCACATAGATGGTGGAGAATCTGGAATTGAAGACAACTGCACATCCAACATACAAGGTATCGTGGTTGCAGAAAGGACATCAAGTCATGGTAAGTCAACAATTCCAAGTTAAATTTAAAATAGGAGGTTACAAAGATGAAATAATGTGTGATGTAATTCCTATGGATGTCTGTCATATTTTATTGGGGAGTTCATGGAAGTATGACTGAAAGGTTATTCATGATGGGAGAAAGAATACCTATACCCTAGAAAAGAATGGTAGAACACATGTGTTGCTACCCATAGAAGATAAGAGCAAAAGAGAGAACATAGTTCAAGCATACTTCTCATGAGTGGGAAGGAGCTCTTAAAATAAGTCAAGAAGGAGAAATAAATGTAGTTTGTTGTTGTGATGAAGCCTAGAGTTATCCTTACGAATACTTATGTAGAAGACTCGCTCATAGAAATCGAGGAACTGTTGGATAACTTTGTTGATATAGTCATGGATGAGTTACCACACTTGTTTCCACCCATTAAGATCATAAGCCATCATATTGACCTTATTCTAGGAGCTATTTTACCAAACAAATCATCTTATAGGTTGAAACTTAGAGAGAATGAGGAAGTCAAAAATAAAGTCCAAGAATTTTTGGATAAGGGGTTAGTTAGGGAAAGCCTAAGCCCATGTGCAGTGCCAACTTTATTAAGTCCAAAGAAAGATGAGGGATGGAGGATGTGTACAGATTCCCTAGACATCAACAAGATAACCATTAGATACATATTCCCTTTACCGAGGATGGATGATTTCATGGACTGTTTGAGTGGAGAAATCTATTTTTCCAAGATAGACTTGAAGAGCGGATATCATCAAATCCGAATGAGAGAAGGAGATGAATGGAAAACAACATTCAAGATAAACTAAGGATTGTTTGAATGGTTGGTCATGTCATTTGGGTTGAAAAATGCACCAAGCACATTTATGAGATTGATGAATGAAGTGTTGAAAGACTTCATAGGCAAATTTGTCATAGTATATCTAGATGATATACTAATCTTCATCAAGACAAAGGAAGAACACTTAAGAAATATGACATCAATGATGGAAAGGTTGCAGCAAGAGAAATTGTTGATAAATCTAAAGAAGAGTTATTTTATGAAGAAGGATCTCATATATTTGGTTTTCATAATCTCTTCAAAGGAATTGAAGATGGAACCAGAAAAAGTGAGAGATATCAGAGAATGGACATCACCGAGAAACATATTTGAGGTAAGAAGTTTTCATGGGTTAGGAAGCTTTTGTAGAAAATTTATCAGAAATTTCAGTGGCATATGCGCACCCATGTTGGACACTGTGAATAAGAAACAAAAGTCATTCAATTGGACAAAGGAAACTGAAAGAAGTTTCAAAGTGTTGAAAGAGAAGATCACAGAGAAACCAATTATGGTCTTACCATATTTTGGAAAAACATTTCAGGTGAGATGTGACGCAAGTGGATTAGCTATTGGAGTAGTCTTGAGTCAAGACAATAGACCAGTTGCTTATTTCAACGAGAAACTGAATGACACCAAGAAAAATTATTCCTCGTATGACAAGGATTTCTATGTGGTGATTCAAGCATTGAAAAAATGGAGACACTATCTAATTTCTAAAGAATTTGTCTTGTACAGTGACAATCAAGATTTGCAATTTATTACTAGGCAAGAAAAGTTGAATCAGAAACATGCAGAATGGGTAGAATTCATGCAGAATTTTACTTTTGTTATTAAACACATTGTTGGAACTGCTAACAAAGTCATAGATGCTTTGAGCAGAAGGAGTTTGATTGTACAGGAGTTCCAGGTGGAGACCTTGGGGTTCGAAGACCTCAAGGAGATGTATAAAGAAGATGCAGATTTCAAAGAATCTTACGAGGCATGCAAGAATCCTTTATTGGGATATAGAAGCCCATGGACTGAATATTTGATTCAGGATAGATTATTGTTCAAGGGGAGCCAATTATGCATTCTGAAGTGCTCAATGAGAGACAACCTACTGAAAGAGAAACATAGTGGAGGTTTAGTTGGACACTTTGGTCACGATAAGACATTTTCACATCTGAGAAATTCGTATTATTGGCCGAGCATGAGAGAAGAAGTGAATAAGTTTGTAAACAAATGTAGAATTTGTCAATATGAAAAAGGAAGACAACAAAACACTTGTTTGTATCAACCATTACCAATTCCATAGAGGCTGTGGGATGCAATCAGTATGGATTTTGTTTTGGGATTGCCTAAAACTCAAAAAGGGAGTGATTCCATATTTGTTGTGGTAGACATATTCTCAAAAATGGCACATTTCATACCATGCCAGAAGACAAGCGATGCCATATACATCACTAATTTATTTTTCAGAGAAGTAGTGAGACTACATGGATGGCCAAGGAGCATAGTTTTAGACAGGGACACCACATTTGTAGGACACTTTTGGAGGAATCTATGGAAGAGGCTAGGGAAAAACTTATCATTTAGTGCATCATATCACCCTCAGACAGATGGATAGACTGAAGTAGTAAACAAGAGTCTGGGAATCTTGTTGAGAAGTTAAGTCACTGAGAAACGTCGACAATGGGATCAGATTCTAGCACATGCATAATTTTCATTCAACAATTCAGTTAACAAGAGCACATGAAAAATTCCATTTGAAATTGTGTATCGTATACAACCAAGAGGGATTACAGAGTTGAGATATTTGATTCAAGATGAGTTCAGAAGTGATGGAGCAGATGATTTTGCAAAAAAAAATGCAAAAACTCCATGACAGAGTCAGAGTTACAGGAAAACAGTCAGAAATACAAGAGCAGAGTTGATCAAAGGAGAAGAGAACTTCAATTCGAAGTTGGAGATGAAGTTTTAGCTCATTTGAAAAAAGATATATTCATAAGGGGAACACACAACAAGTTAAAGATGAAAAAGATAGGACCATGCAGGATTCTCAGAAAATTCACAGCCAATGCTTATGAGATTGAGTTGTCAGACAATGTCAGGATATCATCGATATTCAATGTTGCATACATGTATCCTTACAGGAGAGATGAAGCAGGAGAATTAGATGATCATAAATAAATTCAGTGGGAAGAGAAATTTCCCACAATAGAAAAACCTCATATGGAGAAAATTATCGAATAGAGGGATGGAAAGAAAACCAGGTGTAAGACATATCCTGAATTCTTAGTGAAGTAGAAATATCATCCAATGGAAGATGAAAGTTGGGTCACTGAACTTGATATTTTGAAGCATGGAAAGACAGTGCAGGAGCTCATGGACAGGAGTCCATGAATCATTTTAACCAGAGGAGTAACTTGATGCAGACCCCCTACCTCGACAGGGTTCGTTGGCCTCCCAGTCATTGGATCGTTCAATCTCCTCGAACTGGGATAGTTCTCTAGTCCCTGTTGGAAATTTCACTCTTCAAATCCATAGGTCCTCTCACTAAAATACTCCTACATGAATAAGCACCCAAGCATGATATTCTACTCCACGCGGTCATGGGTTGTGACCGCACGCCTACACAAAAGACATATCGCGAGTTCGCGTATCGAGATTCCTTGGAATGAGACTCCTCAATCCTCTTAATAGCCGATTCTCGATGAGGGTTGAGCACTATTTAGCTCCCCTCAAATATTTCCCCACGTGACCACCACCTGTGACCACTGGCTAAGCCTAGAAAGGCTCATCGGGTTTTGCGACCTCAGAACTTCCATGTATGAGTCCAGTCTAACTCTCCAATCCCTGAGTTCTAAAATAGGATAATGTTCCTTATCTCTCCCTCAGTCTCCGTCTAGGTGACCCTTACTTATGACCTGGGGCTACTCCTCCGAGCACGTCGAGACTTTGCATTTCACGAGATTGAAGCTCAACCCCCACGCTTACCTTTCAAAAGCCTGATCCCCGAACCTCCAATATTTCCTTCGCCCAGATCGACGATCATGTTTCTCTCATGATTTGACGGCTCAGATTGTATCGTGAGTTTGGACCTCGCAATTCCTCGAATCTTCTCCTTTGACCTTCTCTAGTAGCAAGTCAGTGAAATGCTGGTCTCTCACCATGTGTCCCTCCAAAATGGATGGCCCTGATGACGTCGAGAAAATCAACGGTTGTGATCCTCTAGTGAATCTTCTCTTCACGAACTCTCTCAATTCTATTCTTTGAATTCTTCACTCTGTGAGTCATCAAAATGATGACTTTTCACCACATGTCTCCCTTGATAATGGACGGTCCCAATGACTTTGGAACAATCAACGGCTATGATCCTTTCAGGAGTTTGCATTTTGCAAAAAATCAAGGACTTCCCTTTGACCCTTTCAAGTTATGAGTCGGCAAAATGATGGGTTCTTTCGACATGCCCTCTCGGATGGATAGTTCTGATGGGTTCGAAACTTCCCTCATGCGACTTCCTCTGGATCCAACGGTTGTTGGTTCACACGCCAGATATAATGGTTCAGATCTATTTTCCTCCTTTGCTTACTTCTCACTACCTGGACACAGATTCGACAGTCCATATCTTCACTGCAATTGATCTATGACAACTATACCTTCTCTCCTAAACTTCGTCCTTCTCCCAGACTTAGAATATTTCTCAGGGTTCAGAGACTCGAACTTCTCACCTCTTGCAAATCCAACTCCTGGATCTCGCTAACACATGTAGAAAGTGATATCTCTTCTGAGCTTTATCCCTTGGAAGGATTTTGATCTCCCATGCACATATTTCATTCTTGGGATTTCGAATAACTCAGTTCGAAGGATTTTCTTTCCAAGAAAATGCTTCTCATCCACCTAGCATTCTTCTACGCTGGTTCTCTGAAGCTTGTTGGATCCTTGACGCTATGCACACCTTGCACCTAGTCTAAGTTTCTCTGAATATCTCTATGAAATTATCTGAATCAATCCTAGACTCAGTCGACGCACTCCTTGCACTTGAGATGCACACCTTGCATACAAGTATCATAAGAGAAATGATTGAAACTCAACCAGTTTCATCACGAACTCATACAATTAATCTCTCAAACACTCATACATGAAATGAAATGTAACAAATCATACACGCATAATAACATTCATTCAATCACACATGAAATGAACCCAGTCCAAGGATTTGGGACAATTTATGTCTTCTCTATTCATTCATGAAAATGAAATACATAGTGTTTCTTCTATTCTACTCTGCTCTAATGACCTCTCTATTCTCTCTCTTACATTCTCTATCTTACAATGAAATACTGAAAAACTATCTAAGGACTACTCCACGAGCTCTCTCGTCTTGTTCTGAAATCTATCATTTCAAATTCAAAGCTATTACCTACTCTATCCTATTACAATAACTACTAGTTATTGCCAGATAGAGTCGACACTCCCTATTTGCAATTTCTTATAGTCCTTCAAGACTTTACAAACAAGTTACATTTTAAAATGTTGTTACAAAAATATCTCAACAACGCATTAAATTATGAGTTAAATGCTCGATTTGAAATTCTGTCATTGTTGAGATGTCCTATGTTTGCCTTCACACGTGCGTTGTTGACTTTGAATGCGATGCTCCTGCATCACATAGTATACATTATAGAAAACTACTAAATATCCCTTGAGTTTTGACTATTTTATGTTCACTCATATAATTATGAAATTTATACTAATTCATAATCAAATAGTATATTTAAAATTTGTTTATATAATACGACTTTCGCTTACTTTTTTAAGGTGATAATGTTAAATTCTACTTTTTAAAAGTGATAATGTTAAATTCTAAAAGGTTTTATAATATAGTTCAATATTTATATTATGAATATGTACTACTAGAAACAAAATAATTTTAATGGGAAACAAAACTCTTTTTAACTTTTAAAAAGAGTTTTGATCCTAAAAATGGATCATTCCAACTAATTGACAAATAAAAATTAGATGAGATTCTTACATCCTCAATTTAACTGGATTTTAAATCCTTTAATACTTCAATATGGATCTGATAACGTTGATTTACAATCAACTTATAACTACATATATCATGGTAGGCCTGTAAGGTGAAATGTAATTAACAATGAACAAACAAGAAATTACTTGGAAATAATGGAGTAAGAGTTAGTTGTAAGCCTTAGTTGACAGAGTCAATAGCGTAAGTAGAGTCTAGTTATCTATGGTTTGATGTAACCGACTAAGTAGAGTAGTTTTCTATATAATTATGTAATCATTCCTCATTCAATAATGTAGATTGTGAGCATAGCCTCACCTGTGTTTTGGTTTTCCAAATTCTTAAGTTGGTATTAGAGCAGGTTGGAGATCCATCTCTGTGAGGTGAGATCCAATCTCGAATTTGATTTTGGAAGTTCACCAACGCCCCCCTATACTATGTTAGAAACCACCGACGCTCTCACACTTATAAAATTGAAAACTTTGGGATCATCACACTCCCTCTATATGCATTCAAGAGCGTTGAGCACCGACGCTCACCCTTCCACACATAGAGAGTGTTGTAAATTATTCCTAGCGCCCCCCATGCCATATTGATAGAGCGCTAGCACTCCACTTTCTGAATTAGAGAAGTGCCGACCATTTTTTGTCTTGAGCATGAATTGTGTGAGGCGGATTCATGAGGTTAAAGAAAATCGTGAAGGCCACGAGGATCAGAGGAGGTCGCATGGACTTATGGAAAGAGGATCTTTGAATCACCACTAGAGTGTAAGTGAGAAAATTTGTTGCGTGAGGTCGGAGCATGCATAATCAGATCTGGTTCATGCGTGGGTTCTTGAGGGAGGCCGTGTAAGTTTTTGGTGTTAAGGTTTGCATTATTTGAAATATAAAGGAGATCTTATATATGGGATTTTTTGCATAAGTGTGATTTGCATGCGTTTCCATGAGTTGAAATATAAAGGAGAATCATATTGAGATCTTATATATGAGAGTTTTATATACATGTGAGTTTCTTTTTATATGTGTAGCATTGAATAAGAATGCCACATTTGCATGCGTTTGATTATTTGAGAGTGATGTTTGAGTGAGTGGATGAAATATATGTGAGCTTATACATGAGTGTGAGATTTTTTATATGAGATGTTTTTATATGTGAGAAATGAGCATGAGTTTTTTATGCATGGAATGGTGTTAAGGATTCTTTTTTTTAAGGTTTTCTCTTAAGAAAGCTAAGAGTCAAGATAGAGTCAGATCAGTGAATCCAAAGGCAGAGTGCCAAACTGTTCAACACTTGATGAAAGTTGCATATTCTTGGTGATTCACGTTTGGTGATACAAGGATCCATTATCTGATTGAACTAGAAGACACTTGCAAAGAATATCTTGCAGTGATGGCGAATCCTCTAGCAGAGACCTACCTCAATGAAGCCAACAAATTAGATGGCTCAAATTTCATTAACTGGAAATTCAAGATGTAGACCCTCATGGAAGGCTATGGTGTCTGGACCATTGTGAAGGGAACTGAAGTGAAACCAGTTGCGACTGTTGGTTCGACAACAACATAGATCCAAGACAGGGAGAAGCACGAAAACAAGGCAAAGGTATTGTTGCGCATGTTTTTTACATATAACATAATTCCACATATTATAGAAGCTGACACTTTTCCTAAAACCTAGACAACACTTAAAGAATTGTATGAAACTAGCAACACAAATCACATTTTGTTCCTGGAAACTAAAATGCTAGGAATTAAGATGGATGGAAATGAATTTGTTAGTTCATTTTTGGGTTGCATTAAAGAGGTGAAATACAAGCTAAGAAATATAGGGGAAATTGTTTCCAGCAATGATCTTCTCACTATTACCTTAAATGGTATGCTAGCATATTATCATATGTTCATAACAAGTCTCGCAACAAGGGAGAAAGCTCATACTTCTAAAGATCTAACATGTATTTTGCTGCAAGAGGAAGAGACGCACGGGAATCTGAAGCCTCAGAATAAAGATTTGGAACTATGGTCAAATAAGAGATCTGTGAGAGGGAGATAAGGAGAAAGAGGTAGAGGAGGTAGTTCATGGTAGAGAGGTAGTTCATTGCAGAGAAGACAATCTCCAAGGCCGAATCAAGGTATGCAATCTAACAGAACTGAGTCAAAGAGTTGTTTTTATTGTGGTTGAATTGGACATATTGTTAGAGATTGTCATAAGAAGAAGAGTGATGAGGCTAGGAATAAACCTAGAACACATTCAGGTCATTATGTAGAAAAATCTTGAAATCATGATCTTAGATTGTTTATTACTAGTGATGTTATTGATGAACCCCGAATTTTGATTCATGAGATCTTAGGTTGTTTGTGTCTAACGTTGCTTTATCTGTTGAAATAGATGATTATGATGTCTGGTTTGTGGATTCTGGAGCATCGGTACTTATGAAATGTAATAAGATGTGGTACACTATTTTTAAACAAACATAGAATGGAGCCAACATATATCTTGGAGATGATCGCACTCATCAGATCAAGGGATATGGAGACATTCCTGTGACATTGTCGAATGGTACTTTTCATCACATTAGAAATGTGGTGTATGTGCTAGGGATAAAGAAAAATTTGATCTCTGTGTCCACCATTACAGTTCATAACTTGAAGGTTGAATTCTTCAATAATTGTTTCATAGTGAAGGATCTACTGGACCAATTCAAAATTGTTGCAACGGGTGTCAAAGCAGGAGGCCTATACAAACTTGATGTTACCAGCAAATCACATCACACACTGACTTCTGAAACTATGCCAACAGAGATTCTCTAGCATAAAAGGTCTGGCCTCATCAATCATCCTGATTTATTGTTATTGTAGAAAAAGAATATGGTTGAAGGACTTCCCATGTTAAAGAATGAGAATGTTGCTTGTGATGGATGTGCATTAGGAAATATGAACAAATATGAATTCCCCTCTAATCCTGATAAGAAAAAGAGAGATGTGTTAGATCTTTTGCATACTGATGTTTGTGGGCCTATGCAAACTAGGTATTTAGGAGGTGCATTTTACTTTCTATTATTTATTGATGATTGCACGAGATACACATGGGTTTATTTCCTTAGAAGAAAAAGTGATATTTTCGAGTACTTTAAGGAATTCAGAACCATGGTGGAAAAGAAGACAGGAAAATCCATCAAAATCCT
>ML866518.1:8047-21528 GCA_009831015.1 Picea engelmannii | reverse complement strand
AGTTGTTTCTTGGTTCGATAATCCCTGAAAAAATTAAGACAATTTAAGCGATTCTCCAAATCTAAAAACAGTCAGTCAAAGTAAATTATCCTCGAAAATACTTACAAGAGTCAGTCTTAAATCGTTTGAACTTTGTATTTTCAGTCAGTAAATCGCTACCTGGCATCCTTTCTATCTTCGGGTTTTAATTTTTAATTCTTAACAAGTCACCATTTTTTCGTTTCATATACGAAGGGATAAAAGTTTTTCGTTTCAAACTCATGAGTTTCAAAACAAATTGTGGGAAGAAAGAGGGTCTTCACAACTACTCAATCCCCTGCTGAGTGAAGGAATGTTTAGAATGATCCTAACTTTCCTGGTTTTTTCAACGACATCGCAGGATTGAAGCTTGCTCAAATGGAGTACCCTTAAAAAGTTATTTTCCTTTTTCTCCCTAAGAATGAAGATGTTGTGAAGGTCAAGGGAAGGTTGGTATCGAGTAATCAAAGTAAGTTGATAGACCTATAATGCAAAATATTACACAGATATCAGCCCTGATACAAACTGATTGCCCCCATCTTTGCGCTCAAAAAAGAAAAATATAAGACAGGTGGTGAAAGGAAATTCAGAAATGATTTCCCCCACCTAGTCCAAGAGATGATGAAAGGAAATTCAGAAATGATTGCCCTTGTCTCAGCATTTAAATGCATAAATATATTCCGAAGTGGTGAAAGGAAATTCAGTAAAAAGGGGCCAGACAACTTCATCGGGGTACTGAACAGGCTCGCTGGAAGTGAAGCAATGTCTGAGATATATGTAAGGCTGTTATACATGAATATCACTCTACTTTGGTAACCAATGCTTTTTAAAACCTGATCCACATCCCAAATTCAAACGGGACTACCCAGTTAAAAACATATAATCTTATTCTTTAGTGCAAGATGATAACCACAAGATCTGTTGGGTCTCCTAGGACTATTTCGATTGTCTTAAAACACACCTGAGTTTAGTAGCGGGAAAGGGAAAATTGTGAAAGGGACTACAACTTTGTTTAAAAACAATATCTGATTTTGTAAAATCTTTTTGAGGTAAAGAACGAAGTGTTTTTCCCCCTTTCGTACCCTCTTCTCGAGAACCTTTTCGCTGATTGATCTTTTGACTCCATTTACCCAATATTGGCACGTGGTCTACTATTCTTCCCGCCTCACAGGAAGGCAGGATCCCTAGTTGGAGCCTATGTTGGAGCCACCCTTTTTTTTCTAGCCCTTCACAAGTTTTATTCTTAATGCTTGAAATCAAAAAATGGTTTTCTTTTTTCCTCTGAGATATCGATGATCTTTGAATCTTGATCACGCAAGAAACGATGATTATTCCACTCTCGAAACAAGTCCTACCTGTCATAAAATGTTTCCTCTTTCGTTCTACTTCTGGATCTCGCGGATCGAATACTATAACACATGCAGTTCACACGTCCTGAGTCACGAAACAACGAAGTCGTTTTAACTTTTCACTCAAAAAAAGTAACAAGGGTAAATTTCTCCCCAACTCATGTTTAAACATCCTCGGGGTTTTGCATCTCAGCGATCGCCAAACCCAAAAATTTATTTTCATAACCCCAATAGCCGAGAACACTAGTTCCTTATTTGAGTAACTCATGTCAACATTAAGTTTAAAAGCTAAACCATGGTAAAAGTTCCTCTCGGCGTTTCGCCACTCGGCGTTGTCCCTTTCGAAAGTTTGACCATCAAAACCCCGACTCGCAAAGTCACGATACAGTTATAACGTGATTAATTAATTACTTAATCCAAGATTATCTTCCTTTTTAATTAAGTCATGTTATCGCGATCTCGTGGTTTCGCAGCTCGGCATGTAAATCTCCTAGAAAATTATCTTTGAAGCTCCAAGTCGCGATATGGAAATATAATAATTATAAAATCAACCAAGCCCCAAATCACGATTACCTTTAATTAAACCAAAATTGATCTTCGCAGTCTCAGGTGTTAGAGACTCAAAATGTTAAAGGAAAACCCCTGATATAACGAGTACCGAAACATTGTTAACAACGGTAAAGTCAGATTAATTAAGCTAAATCAATGAATATCCTGTGCTTTGATGTCTGTACGATTTACGAGGTAGCCTTTTCCTCCATGCGCCAAATGAAATTTTAAAACCGCCAAAATTTTTAACATTAATGAGGAAATAGGGTAAATCGATGTATAAGATCGGATTTTTATGACAGAATTTACTTCCAAATATGATTTGACAGACTTGCTCTGAAAGGTACCAAGTTTTGAGTATATATCAGAGTTGTATTTCATTATAAAAAATGCATTTTCATAGCACGCATGACTCACCACCTCTGAGTAAATTGACTTATGTATGTATACGCAGTTCTATCACAGAAGAGATAAAATGCAAGCTTCATCCATGGCTCCGTGAAAAGCAGCAAAGGAAAATGTTGAGGTTTCGGGACAAGGCTCAGACAATGTCTCTGATACTTCACCCCGAAGTATCAACTCGGTCTCGAATTGGTCATATGTTTCAGATATTCTGCAAGCAGAATTGGTGGATTACTCCGACGAATCCGACGACAACGAAAGAGATGATTTAACCACCAAGTACAAAATAGTTGTCCAATCCGGAATGCACAGAGTAGCAGCTAGACCACGGTTGCTTCCATATTATGATATGGTCCGATGGGCATTGGACTATGTGGACATATCGACCAAGACTATCATGAACGAGCAAAGAGTCACCATTGGGACTTTCAGGTCGGAGCATCTGCAAACCATGTATAAGCTACCCACGATGTCTGACCACACATATGGCACTGAATTCTTGGAAGAATTCAAGGAGAAGGAATGAAAACAGTATGATAAAACCATTTCCAGTTTGATCAAGGATTGGGTTTCAAACACTACGAAGTTCAGAGCTGATACCCATGGCATATATTCAATTGCTTCGTTAGAACCGCAGTATAGATATGTGGCCATGATGACATGCTGGTTATATGGGAAAGAGGACACATCGCATTTTTTCCTTGCATGGGTGCCTCTAATGTTTCAGGTTGCCGAAGGATGTTCTTTTAACTGGGCAAAGATGCTTTCGGATAGCTTGAACAATCGAGTCACAGAGTATCGAGAGCAGAAGGAGAATGGGAAGGCATCATCATTCTTCATGTCTGCGTACATTATGGACACAATTTGTTCTATGACACCATTTCCATTGATGAACTGGAGTTAGACTCTGGCTGAAGATGAACCCATACATGTATATCATGTAAAATTACGGGAAAACAAAGAAGAAAATTTTGTGTATGAAAATTTTAACTGGGTGATGGTGCCCCTGCATGTCACCATCTTTGGTCACCTGCCACCCCAGATCTCAGAGAGAATAGTAACAAATCCGAGCAGCATCGCAGACTGGTATGTAGAGGCTGAATTTTCCTACGTCAGAGTCTTCGGGGCTTTTGTTCCCCCACATGCACTGCCATTGTTCATTCCCAACAAGCTGGCTTGTCGCAAGTTTGCCTGGAAAATGGTAATTGGTGGTGTGAGAAAAGAACTTAAAGGGTACTCGAAAAAGCTATGGCCGTTGTTTCCTATTCATTTGAATTATTATTATTTATTAGATTTCGAGCATGCCAAAGCCGAGGCGGCAGCCCTGGAAGACCTAAATTTGGTCTCCATCGAATACAAGAAGCATGATCCACAGAGGGTCATGAGCAATCATTTGGCTAATTGCAGGCTCAAAAGATTTGAGCATCATAATTAACCCTCGGATGACATTTTCTGAGGAGCGAGGTCTTATGAAGAAATTCTAGCCCGGATTCAATCCTTGGCACCCGAAGAAAGAGTCGATGTATTGAAGTTCCAGGAACACCGGCATAGCTGTCTCCCCACTATGTTGCGAGGTGAGGGTCCAGGTATTTCATAGAAAAAACAGAAGGATGCTGAAGGTTCTAAAGATGCAACTCCCGACCAAGGAAAACACCAATATGCGGGGGAACAAACGAAGAATCCGGAAGCAGAGAAGAAGACTCTGGACCCGCCAAAGAAACAGAATCCAGATACAGAGATAAAGACTCGAGAACCGCCAAAGAAACAGAATCCAAAGATAGAGATAAGGACTCCAGAACATTCAAAGAAGCAGAGTCCGATCGATACTCCAGAAAAATCTACGAAGCAGATCGGAGAACCCATCACATCAGTTACCCCCTTGCAGGCGACGTAGGGAAATATCAATGCATGATGGATTTTCAACGAAGTACTGAGGCCCATAAGAGTATAAGAACTCCCTCCGAATGAGTTTTTCTTCGATAAAAAGAGAAAAGCAGTGGTAAAAATGGAATTCTACCAAGAAGGAGAGTCGACTGCCAAGAAGTATAAAGTTATGAATGAGGGAAAGGATAAAAAGAATGAGCAATTCACCACTGAAATAGCAGGGACACTAGGAGCATATGCCTCGACGAATCAATTCTCATTCAAACTCTTAAAGAACCAACTTAAAAGAAAAAATCGCCTAATTAGGACTCTTGAAGCTAGACTGGCCACAACAACGGAGAATGCTAAAGGACAGGTGAGTGTGGAAATAGAGCAGGCCAGATTGGCCGATAAAAATGAAATAGAGATGCTCAGAACTAAGCTTGAGCAAGCATAGTTGGTGGTCCGAGATGGTCGGATGCAAGCAAGCCAGCAGAGGGATTTGATCAAACAATTGTAGGCTAGGGTAGAAACCATCGAGAGAGGAATGATAAACATTGGGATGTTCAAATCCCAGGCGATCGAGATTCGGGGATGAGTCTCTACAGCGCAGTGAAATTTGTTTGCCAAGATAAAAGCAATCTGAGACAACTGTTTGTTGGTAAATCAGGTGTCCGAGAACTTATCTACCAGAGAAAGGGATGTCGAAGCAGCTCATGTCACCTTCCAGGAGGCTGTGATAGCTACGAACAACAGGGTTTCGGCAAGTACTCCCAGGTTCACCATTTCAGAGAAAACCAGGGGAAACATTATGTTAAAGGAATGGGAGCATAACATCGCCGAAGGCAAGTAGAAAGCCCAAAATATAACCAACTCCTTGGAGGAATCCTTTAATTCTATATATGGCGAGATGCTGGGCATTGACAGCGGGTGCGATGCCGAGACGCTGATACAAATGAATGTGGAAAATATCTCGCTTGATCTGAAGGATAAAGAAGAAAGAGATTTGGCTGATATCTCTTAGATGACTATGGTGGACATAGTCCAAGTGGATAAATGCATGATCAAACCCAGTGCACAATTATGCGCCATCGACATCATCGATGAACAGATGGAGGATAGGCTGCAGCAGTTAGCCTTTGAATGTTACTTCTTCGAAGCCAACTGTCAAGCAGAACCATCGTGGCTAATATCTCAACTGGTGGAAAGATGTATCGCTTGTATCGAGCTCGCGCAATGACAAACATTTGGCACCAAGTGAGGACAGAGTAGGAGAAATGGAGGGATTGCACTCCTCCCTGTCATAACCAAAATTTTGTGACTATTGAGATTCTACCTTATTTGTAAAATTGTATAAATATATCGCAGAAAGAAATAAACAAGGCTGGACCTTTTTGTGTCATTTTTAACAGAGTTTTTTACATTTGAGAGTTAATACAAGTAGATCTGAAGATTCTCAATTCCGTCACGATTGTGTTACAAGTTTTCTTCCTTGTATCTTATATTTCATTTCATTTCATATTCTTAATTGATGTGCTTCATTATAATTTAGTATGACCACTACTATAGAGAATGAATTTTGCTTTTCTTCAATTGTTTACTGTTTTTCCTCTGTACCAGCTATCAGCGGGTGTAAGACCAATCTTCATTTTCAGAATTCTACACATATTCTCTGCTAAATTGGTTATTTCCTTACAATTTTTCTCTTCTGTTTATGCGTGAGACTCTTCACTGGTAGGAGCCTTACACCATAGGCAGCTAAATGTTTTTTTCCCACCTCACACCTTTTATTAAAATATAATACAGTTACGGGAACGAGCCTTTGATTTGCATCCATATTTTATTTTTGAAACCATAAATTCTCTTTTATATGACCAAATTGAGACAACACTTAATCTCTCTCTGAAGTTTTTATCACCTTTACTTTTCCTCCATGACTGTCCCTGCACCAACATAGCCTAATATTGAACTCGGATTATTGAACCAAACACACATTGCCTTAAACCTTTTTGACACTATTCTTAAAACGGCTACTAACCAGGTCGAACTAGAACGTTCATGGGAATCCATTGAACAAGATATAACTATCCAAGAACAATTGGAAGATAAACAATGCCAACGTAGAAATATTCCCTATTTTCCTTTGCCGAAGGTTGACGTTTCTCTGTTCTCCATCTTTTAACCACTTTTGAATGCCTTGACACTATACCTTTAAGCCTTAAGTACATACTCAGGAACAACAATGGGAGTGGATAGTTTCATCAAGAAAAGGGTGGGGTGTTTTCGAAATCCCTTTGGAGGAAACTTGCTTTGACCTCCACGTTTCAAGAAGAAGCTATGTGAGTGATAACTGACATTTGTGTGTGAGTGAAAGTGTGCCAATTTTTAGTGAATTAGATGTCACCTTGCTACATGTGGACTTCGTTTGGTCCTTACAAGTGTTTGATTTCCTAATTAACTAAGTTCCTTTGGTACAACCTTGCGTAATTCAAAAGTCCCTAGGAAGCTAGCATGTGGACATGTGGGTCCGTTACTATCCCTTTAACTCCCTATTGTGATGTAATCTAAGAAAAGCTTTGAAACTATCCTAGATTGATCATCTGGGCATGTATGGGCCCGTTACAAAACCTTTAAACTTCCCTAGTGTTTTGATCTAAGAAAGAAAAAATTCAAACACTATCCTATCTTTGTAGCATGTGGGCATGTATGGGCTTGTTACAATACTAAGATGTGTTTGAAAAAGTAAACTAAGAGGAGTCCCAAGAAGGGTTGTTGTCCTCTCCTAAAGGTTTTAATGTTCTTAACGGAGATGAAATCATTTCACAATCTTTTTCTGATTCTCAAGATCGCTTGGAGGCGCAAGAGAAGAGCATATTAAGTGATTGTTACTCAACTCCTAGTCCCAATGCAAGTTAAATGTGATTAAAAATGATTTCCAACTTATCTTGTGAGTCAAAACAAGCCATCCATGTGGCAAAAAGCAAAGAAGGGAAATTCATTTTATCCTCCTAAGTGCCTATGTGTTTTTTTGACTAACCCCTTTATATGATGAGGGGACTAAGTGTGGTGCAGCGTTAAAACATGCTTGACATCATTTTTAAGAAGGAAAATGGCCTTCCCCACATCTCAACAACTTTACAATGTGAAATTTTTCACAGGTGCACGAGTCTCAGTGGAGACAGAGGCGCACAGAGCGCATGCACAGAAACAAAGACAAGTCAACAGGCTCACGTGCGCAGAACATAACTGTGAATCAAGTGCATGGGCGCATGATGTGTGTCTGTGGGCCTGAAAACCTGTGCATATATGGAAGACGACCGAGAATGAAAAATCCGAATGGATTTCTTTCAATTCAACTTGGAATTGACTGGTTGACAGGTCATCTTAGGTCGGTTAGTGAACCTGCAAGTTAAAAAAACTAAAAGAAGAGCAAGAAAAACCCAAATGAGGTAGGAAATTGATACCTTTCCCCAGTGGAGTCACCAATCTGTTGTGCTTCTTTCATCACCTTGGTGAGAAAAACAGAGGTGGTTGCAAGCTCAGTTGGGTCTGTTGAGAAGGACAGTTGTAAAGGAAAGAGTTAGGGAAAGAAAATAAAAACTACAATTAAGAATTAAACTAAGAGATGCAATAAAAATTAAATTCATGAGCATAGGGACATAGAAACAAAAATAACCATAAGACCCATGTCACCAATGTTTGAGGCTGATCTATTAGTGAAAACAAAGCACCAAGAAGAAAGGGGACTGTGAGTCCCTTCTTCCTCCAAGGGAGGGCTCTTGGACCCCCACTAGCTAGCTCTTCTTACAACAAAGAAAAATGGAAAATGGTGATGAAAGAACTCTTTACAAATACACTCAATGTGTGAGGTGGATTGTCCAATGCTATGGTGCCAATATGTTCTTGACAAGGATGGAGTCCTCAAGATAATAGAGGCAGCATAACATTACTTTGAATTCCTTAAGAAAATGAGGTGCATCCATGTATTTTTATAGCATTCATTTGGGTTATTGTTTAACTACTTTGTAGTGTGAAAAGAGGCCAATTAGGGCATTCTTAGGTCTTTGACCAGCCCACTAGTCGGATCCAGTCCAGATTTGAGGGTCAAATCGGCTTGGGAGCTGAACCATAAGTGGGTGGGAGGCCAACCACTCTGATAAATGCATCGTTTAGCAGGTACGCGACTTTTTGCGTTAACAGTCGCACATTGTGCACATGTGCGCAAATACTGCGTTCCTGTTCCGCGCATGAGCCTGCACGCCCAATGTCTACATAGCACTCTTCAATTTTTCACTACTTTGTATAGTTTTTTGACCTTTTTGAATGATGTGGTATTAATTCAGGTCCATGGGTGACTTCATCACTATTTGACGATGTTGATTTCTTGTAACCATGTGCTGACAAAATTTCAATGATAACAGATAGTTAGTGGGTTCGCTAATGTATTTAGTGAACACGAGACCAGACATTTGCTACGCGGTTAACCAGCTAAGTCAATCTATTGTTAAGCCTACCAAACTCTTTTGGAAGGTAGGTAAGCATGCCCTGAGATATCTGAAGGGCACATTTGAGTATGGATTATGGTACAAATAGATGGATGAGGTGAAGTTGCATGGCTTCATGGATGCAGATTGGGTAGGCAACCCAACGGATAGAAAGAGCACATCAGGGGGGATCTTTAGTATCAGATCTACAGTTGTTTCTTGGTACAATAGGAAACAGAGATCCATGGCACTTAGTTCAATGAAGGCAAAATACATGGCAGCAAGTCAAGTTGCATGTGAGGCTATCTGGATGAGGAAGATATTGGTTGGTTTGTTTGGTTCTCATTTAGATTCAATAGTGATTTATTGTGATAATTAGAGTTGCATTAAACTCTCGATTAATCCTGTGTTTCATGATAGATCTAAGAATATAGAGTCCAGTATCATCATCTCAGAGATTGTGTGCAATGGAAGATCATGTTGCTTCAATACATTCCTATGGAAGATCAGGATGTAGACATTTTGACGAAGGCACTCACCAGGAGCAAATTTGAATATCAAAGAGATAGAATTGGGGTGAAGGATAATCCCTTTCTTGTTGAGAGGGAGTGTTGAAAAATCAACAAGAAACATGTGTCTAATTTATTTTTCCCTTAAATAAATTGGAAAATAAATATTAATCTATTATTTCATTCATGACTGAGTGAGTTGGATTTGTAACAGAATTATAAGTGTAGTTAAGTGAGTTAAGATCAGTTGTACTAGTTGTAACTAAACATGCACTAGTGAGAGTTTAGTTAATCAGTGAACTCACATGCGACTGAAGATTCACCACGGTTAACTACATGCATGGAAGATCTAGTGGAGACCCAGTTGAGATAATAGGTGAAAGTGACAGTTTGGCTATCAGTTGTGATTTGTTCACACATGCAGTGGATATGCTTATGAGCATATGCAAACTAGGAAAATCATGTATGATTTGATATCATTGTGAGAATTCAAATTGTAGAGATTGTGCAGAGGAGGCAGGCTGTCTGGACACAGAAATTGGCAAATGTATTTCTTGATTTGTGTATGATAGTGTGAGATGATTGTATTGTACTGAGAGCTCTTGGATTAGATTTTTGTATGAGATTGTTTCATGACTCATGATATACATAATATATGATAGTTGTAGTGTCCCCAAGGCTGAGCCCTGTTGTAAACCATGTTTTGAAAAGGAATTGTAATTATGTTTTATAGGCTGGTGAGCCAAGTTTTTGTATAACTGGTAGGCTTATGTGGTTGCTAGGCCAGGGAGCCTAAGTGTTGAAGGCCAGCAGCCTGTTGATGTACTTGTATGTATGCAGAATGATTAATAAAATATAAACACCGCCAGGTGCAGACCGACCACGATGAATGAGTGAAGGGGGACTGAGCATCCATAGAGTGGGCAAGGAATTAGGGGCTGGAGGTGGGAAAAAGAGGCTAAGTGTTGAGCCTAGAGGGCTTAAGCCTTGGGAATAATATTTTAATATTATTCCAAAAGAGATGTGCATTATATGTTTTAACCTAAGTCCTTTTTGGAAGGACATGTGATTTCCAAATAGTGGGAGGTATGCACGTTGCAAGAATGCATGCAGTTGCATGGGTGACAAGTGTCAACCCTGGAGCATGCAATAAAAGGCCGAGATGAGCCGTGTTGGGGGTTCCTCCTCTAGGGGACTCAGGGACTGTCAGAAGGGAAGGAGTCAGACTCTTGCAGAAAAACCCTCGTACATCCTCTGAACTGTCGGAACCTGCGTTGATCCTTGCATGGATTGTCTGTCACACATTCCCGACACTAGAGTGTGAGTCTATCTTCGGTAGGGAAGATGAGAAATGACCATTCTACCGAGGTGGGGAGAGTCTGTGTAATTCCTTGCAGAAATTACTTCTCAGGGAAATTCCGAAAATCAACACCGTGAGACCTAGCTGCCATTGCTGAGCTTGTTTTGAGAGGTCTGAGTCTGTATTCCCGGTCGACTGTGGTGGTCATGTAGATATGGATTGCATGTGAATTTCGGTCCAGTGCAGGTGGTGATTGAGGCTGTGTGTGAACTCTCTCTAAGTGAGGGAGGTGGATGTTGTTGGAAGAGGTTTCTTCCAGAGAGTGTCCAGCACCAGCTTCAGGCTCTGAAACTTCCTGATCCGGCCTGTTGCCGAGACCCAGAGAGGGAGGTTAGCACCGATGGAATGTGCTTGTGAAGGTGTATACTCCCGAGTGGAACAGGCATGTGGGGAATGAGAGTCTGGTAGTAGTGGGAGTAAGATGGCATCTTGGGGAGAATCCTTCCAGATCCTAAATGATGTTTTCCCTGTAACCTCAGCCTAGCTAGGATTCCTTGCCTTGGGGGTGGAGCTTAGTCCCAGCTCGGGGGTGATCCACTGCTGAGTTGATGAGTAGTGTGGTCTAAGGCTAGGTGGTTCATGGAAGGCCTGCACTTGGTTGGTGGATCCACCATTGTTACAAGATAAGTATCTAACTATGATTTATCACATTTATCAATATGTTTTGTATCTCTGTGTATTAAAATGATCATGCATTCTGCTGTGCATTTGGATTAATGTATTTGCCATGGATTATTTATGTTAAAATGTATCTTATAAGTACTCTGATATTAAATGTATTTCATTGCGTAAATGCATGTGATTAACTATGAATGAGAATGTGTTATTTCGTGTAGTAACACCTACACGGTAGCCAAAGGTGCGCTACATTTTTTCTGGGTTATCTATCAAGTAGTGTTATAGTAACCCTGGGTAGCTGAGTGAAAGGGGTGTTACAAATTGGTATCAGATCCAACATTTCGACACTGAGCCTAGATGGGCCAATGGAGCGGTCTTTGGACCGAGAATGCGAAGGGAAATTGAGTCGGGAGGACCAATTTTGGACCCTGGTTTGTTCTGAAGTGCCAAGGGAACACTTAACGAGTTGTTATTAAGCTCAGGAGGTATAGCGGCATTAAGAAACCGCAGCTGGTGTGGTCTATGGCCACGGGGAGACAGGTCTCTACACCAATGGTGTTGGAACCATAGGATTTTTTCGGGAGGGAAGGCTAACCCTTGTAACCATCAGATATGGAGAATATGCACAAGGTTTAAAGCCTTTGGATATTGCATAGGGGATTGCAAAATCACGATACACGAAATCCCGATTTGGTTAGGAATGGTCTGAGTCGTCAGATCTCAGTCGGAAAACCCAATAGCCGTTGGATCTGTCGGGAGATGCCCGAAGGTTAAACCTTAGTATTTAGGGGCAAAAGATCTAAATTAGAGAGAGAGAACCTGAGCCATCCATCTAAGGAAGGACGACTGTCGCGTGATCATCCAATTCAGAGATCTGGACACCCGGACTCACATAGGTGAGAATTTTTTATCTTGCACCGGGTGAAGTCCCAATATTGAATCGGGATCATCCATTCGTTGTGGATGCATGGTAGTAATCCAGGCAATCGGGGAAAGTCTCGATAGAAGAGTCATCCATCAAAAATCAGGGTTCGGGGAAATTACGAACCCTGAGGACGTTTGTTTTTTGACTTTGGAAAGTCTGAAACCCCGATAGGAGGTACGACTGTGGTCACATAAGGGGAGGAGAACCATGCAGACACATGGAAAAGTACCACGTGCCAATAGGATGTAAAGAGAAGCGAGAGAGGTGGGACCTGATGATGTCGTTGAAAGTGACGTGGACCCTCATGAACGTACCACATGCCACGGTGGTGAAGGGCGACAACTGTGCTGTGGGCTCGGAGGATAAAGTAATTTGTGATTTTGTGGATTCATGAGATAAGTGCATAGGAGCTTGACATTGAAACTTGCGAAGTCGCGAAGTAGCGAGAACGAGAGGAGAAAGGTCAACATCTCTCCTCAGGGTTTCGTGAAAGGGAGGCGCCAGGGTTGGATGCCACAACTCACAAAGGTGCGAGTAGCAAAGAGTGCTAACACTTAGACTTAGACCTAGACTACGGTCATGCATAGCAGACCCTAGCGAGGAGAGAGCCATACCCTTGTCGCATATCGGGTATCGATGTTTAGAGGAATGAGTCGAAGGTTTTCGACTCACGAACTCGCGAGATCGTGAGTTGCAAAAAGGGTGACTTGGATTTCGTATTTTTAACTGTCGGATCTTTGTGGACCGAGATTCCGAAGTTCCGAAGTCCCAGAAATTGCAGAGCTAGACAGAGATTAGAAAACTTTGTGAAGTTGAAATGCCTTTCATTCTTGTTCATATTAGTTATAAATGTCGTGGATTGTTCCTGAAGTTTAATGGCCTGACAAATTTCGAATTTAATTGCACAGTGCGTGTGAAGAATTCAATGAAGGCCAGAACTCCAGTTAATCAATGCCGAGTATGGAGTGGGGAAGAGTGAAGATTACCCCTGAAATGGGAGACGAACGGGAAGGAAAGGATGTTAACTTAGGAGTCGAAGGATCGAACTTCAATGGGCATGGAAAGGAGAAGGATAAGGAAGAACACATAATGGAAATCCTTGAAGGATTGCAAAGAGAGGCCAAGGCTCGCCGAGATGATAGCCGAAAACTTATGAAAGTCAGGGACCGACAGGGTGCATTAAACTTAAAATTTCTGAAAAGTCTGGAAAGAATAGAAAAGAAACTCAAGAAAGGAAGAGACTCAAGTATGACGGAGAGTCGCAGAACCCATGGGAGAAGAAGTAGGTCGAGGAGTGGTAGTCGACATCTTAGTCACTCCCAAAGGCATTCTGACAGTAAGACACACAGTAGTTCAAGCCCATCCCCTACCAGAAAACATCGAAAATCTGGAAGGGAGGAATTG
>ML866516.1:32013-51880 GCA_009831015.1 Picea engelmannii | reverse complement strand
TTTCTTTGCAGAATATGAGTTGTTGCGATGGGTTCTTTGGAGGGAGATGGAGAGATTTGGTTGAAGACAAGTACAACATATTTCCACCCCAAACTTGGGGGAGTTCCAAGTGTTGCAAGCTTCATGAGAGTCACAGAACAATTCGGAGCACCCTGGTGTTGGCAGATACAGATGAGGATGTGGGACGACTTGCTTGGTTGAGTTCAAGAAGTGGAATTAGGCAGATTTGGTTATAGATATTGGGACGAGTTTGATTAATGTCTAGCTCTTTTATGAGGTGTGTTGAAGGGTTTGTTGAGACGAAGAAGATAGTGAGACGATGTTTCCTTTGAGAGGTTGGGTGAGGTGCCTTAGCCATTTTTGTTGAGACATAATGTGATGACTTGATCGTCGCAACAGAAATCCAAAGGATGAAATGACTTGGGGCAGAAACAAGACGATTTGTTCCAAGAGAAGAATGAGGGCAGTGGTGGCTCATTTACCTTGGATCACTTTGGACAGTATGTGGAGACACATGTGGAGGCAGTTGTTGACTTATAGATATAAGAGGATTGAAAAGACAGGTTGAAACATGACACAGATGAAGTAGTAGTGTGGTGATGATTGTTGGACATGTGAGACTTGCACACTTGGGGTATTTCATAGGCAAGTGACGAAGAATATGGGATATTGACCGATGAAGCCAGGCTCACACTTGACTTGGACAAACTTGTTAGTGAACCATGATTCCATGGATTGCATGGTTGCAACAGTGATGATGTAGTCTCGAGGATCCTACAGTGTATGGGATGAGTGAAGAGAGTGGATTTGGTTGGTCACATAGGTGGTAGACGTGCAATGATTTCCTTGACTTTTTGCATAGCTTGGATATGGGATGAGTTGGGTGCAATGGTGGGAGGAAGTGACAACAGATTTCACAACAAGATTAGGTGATGAAGTTAGAAAGTTAGAAGAAGAATTCATTTTGGAGTGACATCGCAATGCGGCAAGGCAAGGGAGTTTTCCCTTGTGAGATGTTGTGTAGATGAGTCGATTTGCGAACTGAGGAAGCCAATTTTAACATGGAGGTGTGCCTTTGTACTAGTGAGTAAGATGGCTGGACTGGCCATCCAACTAATTCAACACTTGGACGAGTTAGTGCGTAGTGACATAGTGAATGGGTCAGAATCCATATGTACAGTGATTCGTTTGTGCAATGCTTGGACGTTGCAAAAAACTTCTTGATAGAGTTGGACGATGAGAGAAGCAAAGACGAAAATGGAATCTTACCTTGGTGATTTTGGGTTGGACAGTATGCTGGACGCATGGGAAGAAATGATTACATTCAGTTGTGTCAAGTTGCAACAACAGATTTGAAATTGGATTGATCACCCAACTTGTCTAAAATGTGGTTAGTTGAATCAATGCGCAGAGACATAGAGGAAGTAATTGGAGTATGGGTGCAACAGTTCAACATGACCGTTCAACACTTAGACATTTTGCATTTTTCAGTTCTAATTGTGGTTGTGATCGGAGTGGGGTAGAAAGTGATCGTCATAACAACAAAAGTAGCTTGGACAACATTGTAGATAGAGTTGGAGAAGAGACAGGTTGGTCGCACCATGACTTTGAACAGTGTGGATGGTTGCATGATGTCATAGATGATCACATGTGTTGTGGGAAGTTGGGGTTTCACTTCATAGGAAACTTGAAGTTTCTACAATGGAAAAATTTGGGGTTTCCATCTTGACACAAAACTTGGGGTTTCCAGCAACGATTGCAATGGAGGCATGAGTTCGGGTAAAGGCTTGGAGACGACATATTTTTGTGGATGTTGCCAAGGGCGGAAAAAACTTGGAGTGGGGGAGGATGTAAGGCTAGGGTGTAAACTTGGGTGTGCACACTTCCACCATAGACTGAAACGAAGATTATCAGGTAGGCAGGATGCTTGATGCACTTGAAGACACGAAGTCTTCATATAGGGGATGAATTGGGGTTTCTTGGGTGTGCGATGCGCCAAGGGGCGATTCCACCCAAAGATGGCTTATGACACAAGTTAGGTGGGTTGGCTTGATGGAGGACATGGGAAGAGGACCGGGTGCATCACCAAACGAAGAAATGACTAAGGTGTGAGGAGGATGTGCTTAGGTAAGTCGTCCCAACTCATGTAAGGGATGTGCGCACCTGAATGATGAGTTGGATGGAACGGGAGGTCACATCTATTGAAGGGTTAGACAGACGTGATCAAGGCATCATGCAACACAAATAAACCATGAAGACGGTTGAATGAACAATTGTGGGAAAGCCTTGGGCTCCCAATGAACGAACAAGTCGGCCAAGAGAAAGGAGAGCACACTTAGGTGAATCAACCTGACTCACCTAAAGGGTGCACGCACCTAATGATGGTCGACCAAATCGTTAAGGGAACAAAATGTGACGAAACAAAGGCCAACTCTCCCAATGGAAAGGAGACATGTCGGTCCATGAGTTGGGAAGCTATATATACATGAAGGTGAGACCAAAATGAAAGGGAGATTGCATGGAACCGTCATACTTCGCCACTGTAGGAACTGAGGCGTCTGAGGCAAGATCTAGGTAGAGAGGGCAAGCTCTTCCCAAGGGCCAAGTAGACCCTGTTGGGTGACTTGTGAACCTTGTGGAGTCTGCAAATGAAGACAATGGAAGAGGGTGAGTTTTCTTGAGACAAGGTAGTCGTTGGACGAGTTGGGTTCGATGTTGAGGTTCGATGTTCTAGTCATGAAGTGATGAAGAGCTTGGCAACCGAGAGGGGAGTCGAACGAACAATTGCAAGGGCAACATGAACCATAGGCTTGAAGCATGAAGACAAAGTATGAAGTGATTCATCTAGTGTTTTGATGGCACAAAGGGTTTTCATAAGGTGACATGACGGAGGTCTATCTTTTGTGTTTCACCTAGGGTATTGTTGGATAAACTGAGCGGAGACTCCTTGTAAAAACATGTTTGGTGTGGCACTAGTTGCAGATTGTCTTTGTAATAAAAATTGGGTATTAGGCAAGTTTGGCCGTTCACCTTACTTGCACATTCGTTTAATGTGTTTTGATGCGTTCTTCTCATTGTTGGATGTTCTAAGTATGAATATAATCATAAGACTTTTAAATGGTGAAAGTTTCTAAGTGTTAAGCATAGTTCGGGCCAAGTAAACCGGTGTGGATGTTGCCGCCATCTTCCCGAGCTCTTCACTGGGATGATACATCCCCTACAATCCCCAAAACAGAGCTGAACAGGTCAGTGGGGAGAAAACGGTGCCCACGAAATAGGGGACAGTCCTCCACAAAACCAACGCTGAACTGCTCTACAGAGAGGGGAAATGATGATACAAAACAACGTGATGGGCGTCGTTCGATTAGAAACAACGCCACAATACTCTCTCACCTGAACTCGGTTGTAGGGACTCGACGATACCAGAGTCAAATCGAAAGGGGGAAAGACCAACAATGCTCATGAAACAGGGGGATGATCCTCAGCAAAGGTGAAGCTAAATTGGGTCGTAGAGCGGGGCGAACGATAATATAAAAAAGCGCAAATAGCTTCGCCCAATCAAGGTATTGAGTGGAGTGGCCAGGTTCGTGAAGGGACTTGAGGAAGAAACTGAGGGGATTGTAGCCGCATGCAAGGGAGATATCTGGTGAACCAATGGGGGTTCAACAAGGATACACATGAGTTATCAGGGTAAGCACGTGTCCGATAGATGGTACCTGCAAACGTGGCGTGAGACAGGGAAGGACAACGGCCCGACCAAATGCCAACGGGACAAGGCCAATTTGGTGGGCCTAGCTGGTACCCGTCGTGGAGGAGCGCTATCCTCAACAGCATATGCCATCCCTTATCGTCTTGTATGTAGGCAGTATTAAACAACTACCACAGCTTATCGGGTGTTGGCTGTAGCTCAGGAAAGAATATAAGTATGACCAGCACTGTTGCATCCCACTCATCGGCTATCTCACTCTAAAAGTAAAGGAAAAAGGGAATTTAGGTGGAAATCCAGAGATTCATATTTAAGAACGTGCATCCATAGATTTGATTTGATTAGGTGGTAATCGAATTTGATTTCGTTGAGGTGGGATTTCGGTATACTTAAATATTGGTTGGATTTTGATAGATTGGGATTCCGGGATGTTGCTGGAGATAATGTCGGTATTGAGAAAGGCGTGCCACCGCCGGCTCTCTACCGATCACGGACCACGGCTGAGTTCGCAGAATCCGATACAAATCAGATCATCTGCCTCTGCCCGGTTGGCATCCATTGACACGCACACAACGTGTTTAACACTCCACATCCATCACGCCTCTCATCAATAATAACGTCCATTGCCATCGTGTTTGTAGAACAAACCAACCCTTTAGCAACTAGTCGAGGCAGAACTGGAGAAAATCCTTAGTTTTACTATCTTCTCTGGAACCGGAGAGTATGAATTTAGTACTGCAATTGGCGATGGCGTTGGTGTCGGTGTTTTCCGTGCAGCTTCTTTTCTACAAGCTGCGGGAATTCATAACGCGTCATCCCAGTTGTAGTGGCAGTGGCAAGGGAGTGATATTGAAGTATGGACCCAACCGGTATCCGCTTGTGGGTTCGCTGTTCGCGTTCTGGAAGAATCGCCGGAGGCACATTGAATGGGCTGCCGAGATGCTGGCAGAGTCCCCCACGCAGACCATCGTGTTGGAGCGTCTCGGGGGAATCCGGACGGTGTTGACGGCGAATCCTGAAAACCTGGAGCACATTCTGAAGACGCGGTTCGACAATTATCCAAAGGGCAACCCCTTCACCGCCATTCTCCACGATCTTCTTGGGAAGGGGATCTTCAATGCCGACGGGGACACCTGGAAGCTGCAGCGCAAGGTCGCTAGCTACGAGTTCAGTTCCGGCTCTCTCCGCAATTTCGTTCTCAAAGTCGTCGAAGAGGTCACGGATCGACTCCTGCCCATGCTGCACAACGCCAGCGAGACGGGTCGCTGCTTGGATTTACAGGACATTCTGCAGCGGTTTGCATTCGATACAATTTGCAAAGTTGCCTTCGGGGTGGATCCTGCGTGGCTGGACGCGCGTTTTGCGGAGTCGGAGCTGGCGGGAGCGCTCGACGTGGCAGCAAAGCTTAGTGCTGGGAGGTCGGCGGCACCAATCCAGTTGGTGTGGAAGATGAAAAGGATGCTCAACATTGGCTCCGAGAAACGCCTCTCGGAAGCCGTTGCGGTGGTGCACGAGTTCGCCATGGAAGTAATCCGCTGTCGGAGAAGTCAGATTAGCAACGGCGGCTGTACGGCCTCCGATTCGAAGTGGGAGCAATCGGACCTCCTTTCTAGATTCATGGTGCTCAGCAGTACCAACAGCAACAGTACCTGCAAAGGCCATGGACATGAGATGCCCACCGACGCTATGGGTGTCGAACGCGAGGACTGTTGTTCAGACGAATTTCTGCGAGATATGATCATCAGTTTCATCTTGGCAGGTAGAGACACCACATCGTCCGCATTAACGTGGTTCTTCTGGCTCTTATCCTCTCATCCCCACGTAGAGGAAGCCATTTACAAAGAAATAGCCCACCTCATCGCCGCAAGATCACAAGATATAGATTCATCCTCTTCTAGTCCTGTTCTGTTTTCTTACAAGGAGATGCAGAACATGCATTACCTGCACGCTTCAATCTGCGAATCGATGAGACTTTATCCTCCGGTCCTCTTGGACTCCAAGCACGCCCTGCACAATGACGTCCTGCCCGACGGGACGTTTGTGGGCAAAGGCACTCGGGTGACTTACCATCCGTACGCCATGGGTCGGATGAATGCCATCTGGGGCGCCGACTGTCTCCAATTCAAGCCGGAGAGGTGGGTGAACAAGGACGGCCATTTCGTCCCCCAGAGTCCCTTCAAGTTCGCAGTCTTTCAAGGCGGAGTACGCGTCTGTCTGGGCAAAGAAATGGCTTTCATTGAGATGAAGTTTGTTGCGGCCACCGTGATTTCCATGTTCAGATTGCAGCCGCCCGTTGATTCGCGTCAGAGAACTCCAAAGCTCGTTCACTGCCTGACTGCGCGCATGGAGGGTGGATTTCCCGTTGTAGTTCAGAGGAGGACCACGACGCCATTCCCAACGTCTTAAAAAACCGTGACCATCAACGTCTTAAAAAAAACCGTGACCATCAATGTCTAATTCTGCCAGGCCTGGAATTTCAAATTTACCTGCCTGTGAAGTGTAAATTTGTACTGTGTAATCAAATTTGTAATCAAATTTGATTACAGTAATTTGTTTTTTCATTCATGTCATTTTTATAGATTTATAAGTTTTTATTTTTTTTAATATTATTTGTTAATTTCAGCATCATAAATTTATATTTTAATTATAATTTTTTTATAATAAAAAATAAGCCAAAAACATGTTCAACAAAAACATTAACAAAACACACTCAACAAAAACATTAACAAATCACTGGTAGGTTAGACGGCTGTAAGCACAAGCAGTGTACAAATCTCCATTGTCACCTATGTACGCTGAGTAAATGGGAGGCATGTCAAATGGGAAACGCTTTGAAAGTATTTCAGAAATCCAATAATGCTTATACTTCTGGCATCTGTCCGTTACTCCTATGGAACTTTGCCTTTGGTAATGAGCAGAATAATGAATACAACAAAGTTATCCTTGGTTGTTTCATTTTCCGTCTTTGAGCCCAAAAAAACCTTGTTCCATGCCTGCACTATCATATGATTTATAATGCTAATTCTGTTGAACTCATATAAAGCAAATTGATAATTCTGTTGATCTCATCTAAAAGTAAATTGATTAATTTACAAATGCTTAGTTGTCTCCAGTATATTACTCTCTACAAATAAAAGCAATATGTGACAATCATAAAAATCTGATATGGAAAAGCACATCCGCTACTTAGAGATGCAATAGTATAACCAGCTGACATTCCATATTATTTCCTCACAACAAATCGCCCTTTTAACAAAAAGAAACTATTGGTACATCTAACTAGATGCGGAGTTTCCAATGCTACCAACACCATCAACATTGCTTGTACTTCCTTCTCCAGCCAGAACCTCTTAATGTGCTTGCAATAGAATTGTCATCTCTTCCATGATGGAACCTAAGATTTATAGTTTAGCTACAACTACAAAACTCACTTAATCCAAACCTTTAGGCACTCAAAATGGTTATGGTTATGGATACATGGAGGCAAACCATAGTCACGTTTCCAAATGTGCATTGCTAATTCTTCTCATCTTTTACTCTTCATCTAAGAGAAAATCAAACCATTCCCACTCATTTAAATCATTTCTCTTAAATCCTTCTTACTTCAACACAATAACAAACTCTTCTCACCCAACACATTCAACTCCAAATTCTTGCTCTCAAAACAACTTGTCCCAGCTTCGCCCAACATCATTTTCTCCATCACAATGTCTCCCTTATCCATCAAATTTTCAAAGTTCTCATCTGCATCTTTGTCTCTTCTTAAGCAAGTCTACACATTCATAGCATTTTCAAGCTCTCCCATTTGCCTCACACAACTCTTCTCTCTCTTCTCTTGGAGTGCCTTGAAGACCATATTAAAGAACAGGAAAAACTGCAAATACAAGCTAAGTTACAGAGAGAGAAAGAGACATAAAAATTATACACAATAAATGTGGAGCATTGCCTATGAAATACAACATCATTTGCACAAATAAACATTCATTCAAGTTGCAAAGCCAAGTGGACATAAAAAAACAAACACTTCAGCCACCATCGGATATGAGCAGGTTGCAGCCTACAACAGATAACACTGAAGTTTGATCAATGAACAAGATTATGGTGCAACACACTACCATCGAGATTCGACCCTCGAGATTCAGCGCGATCTAAAATTTGTTAGTTTATGTATCTTATGGTGACATGGCAATGCAACAGTCGGGATTCATTTACGGCATTTACTTATACACAACTACTTCCCTGCAAGTTGCGTAAAACCCAAACTCCACGTCTCAACTCCTCGGCCCTAGTCGTGTGTTATCACTGTAACCCTAATACCTATAAGCTATAGTTCACATGTGATATACCCATTAGAGTTTTTGACGGGTACTAGAGGCGGTCACACGTCAATTTGATAGGTAGATAATTTTAATGCAATTCAATGATGACGTTTGATTTTTATAACAATGTGTCAAATATGGGTTGAGGAACAAAAGATGGTCCTAGCCCGTCAAATTCCCGACCTGAATTCAACTATCAATTTTTAACGAACATTGATTAATTGAATCATCTCTTGATGTAATCATGTTCTTGTCTTCCCTTTAAAGTAAGGATGAAGACAAACACTTGTCTCCAATGTCTGTGTGGCTTCCCAATCAGCCTATCTCTTACTTCAATTGAATTATCTGTGATGTAACCATGTTCCTTTTTTTTAAACAGTTAGACTGAGCTTAGGCAGGGGATAGCCTTAATGTTTGATGGAAGAACGATCAGACATGTTGCTCATAAGTAAGATGCTGTCACCAAGATTGTGTAAGACCGTTAATGTTGGATTTAATGTTGGATGGAAGAACGATTTGACCTGCCCACGAGTAGGATGTTGTCACTAGGATTGTGCAAGACTCAGTCTAGCCTGGACACCTAGTGGGATAGTTTAACTCCCCCACAAATGACTCCCACTCTCAAACCCTTTCATGAGATTTGAACTTATAGCCTCGACGCCTGGTGGAACAGTTTAATCCCCCCACAAATGACTTCCACCTTCAATCACTCCCATAAGATTTGAACTTATAAGATTTGAAGAGATTTGAACCTGTAACCTAATGGAGCACAAACCAAATGGTCTACACCTCACAGGTCTCTTGTCTTCCCCTTTAACGAAAGGACGAAGACCGACACTTGTATCCAATGTCTGTCTGGCTTCCCATTCAGTCTGATCTCTTACTTCAATTGAATTATCTGTGATGTGATCCTGCTCTTTTTTTCCCCTTACAAAAAGGACGAAGACAGACACCTGTATCCAATGTCTGTCTGGCTTCCCAATCAGCCTGATCTCTTACTTCAATTGAATTATCTGTGATGTAATCATGCTCTTTTCTTCCCCTTTGCAAAAAGGACGAAGACATACACCTGTAGCGAATGTCTGTCTGGCTTCCCAATCAGCCTGATCTCTTACTTCAATTGAATTATCTGTGTTGTAATCGTGCTCTTGTCTTCCCGTTTACAGAAAGAACTCTTGTCTTTCCCTTTACAGAAAGGACGAAGACATACACTTGTATCCAATGTCTGTCCGGCTTCACAATCAGCGTGATCTCTTACAGGTGGGGCAACATCACATGTGATGGTTTTGGATTGTAGTTTGCAGCTTCCTGCTTTCAAATTCATGAACAACTTACGCACAGATATAAAGATAATGATGGTTTTGGATTGTAGTTGGTAGCTTCCTGCTTTCAAATCCATGAACAACTTACGCGCATATATAAAGATAATGGCAATGTCATAATCGTTTCCTACTTTAAAAAAATGTGGGACATGGGGCGGAAATGGGAAACCGTGTAGATATAATTTTTCACAGTTAATAAACAAAATGTAATGTGTACTCGTGAAATGGTACTTTCGAGGCCTTTTCCCTTATAAAAAAATTGCCCACCCCACGGAAATCCTGAAGGAACTAATATTCTTCAATTTTATAATATAAAAAATGTAACCTAAAAGTTCAAATACGTCTCCCGTCTCAATTTTTTTTCCAGTTCAAAAACGGGTCCTCCAGTCGTGTATACCCAAATTCTTTTTATTCAGTTTTTGAAGTTTAGTTTGAAATCTCAGCATTCTGTCATTTTCATTTTAATTATCTAGATTCAATCACTAAAATCTAAAGTTCTAACAATTTTTTATCAAATTTAGTAAAAATATGCACTTNAACTTACGCGCATATATAAAGATAATGGCAATGTCATAATCGTTTCCTACTTTAAAAAAATGTGGGACATGGGGCGGAAATGGGAAACCGTGTAGATATAATTTTTCACAGTTAATAAACAAAATGTAATGTGTACTCGTGAACTGGCACTTTCGAGGCCTTTTCCCTTATAAAAAAATTGCCCACCTCACGGAAATCCCGAAGGAACTAATATTCTTCAATTTTATAATATAAAAAATGTAACCTAAAAGTTCAAATACGTCTCCCGTCTCAATTTTTTTTCCAGTTCAGAAACGGGTCCTCCAGTTCTTTTTATTCAGTTTTTGAAGTTTAGTTTGAAATCTCAGCATTCTGTCATTTTAATTTTAATTATCTAGAATCAATCACTAAAATCTAAAGTTCTAACAATTTTTTATCAAATTTAGTAAAAATATGCACTTCAAAACTCAAAAAAAATAAATTTAGACTAAACTACTAAAAAAATATTGAAACCTTCCCAATTTGATTTTTATCCCCCAAAAAATAAAATAGCTAAACGATAAAAAACACTTCGATCGTTGATCCACTTCGTTTTTTTCATTCCGAGAAATCTCTTGAAACCAATTCTTAAATCCGCTTCCGCGTTATGTTAAATTTTAGCTTAAACATCGCTTCTGCGTTAAGTTAAATTTTGGCTTGAATACCGCCTGTACATGTTAGAAGGCATTCGATCGATACTGACTTGTCAAGACATTTTAACTAGCATGCTAACGACTTCATAGTGAAACCAGGTAGGCATTTCAATCATTTATCCATTTTCATCATCTATTTTGCCACGAACATGCTACAACGTTTTTAATAAGATTTCCCTTTCATTATCATTTATCTATATTCATCTATTTTGCGACGATCTATCGAATTTTTATCATATTTTTTTTTAATCAATCATAAATATGTTCATATTGTTGGAAATAGTAATTGCAAGTGGGTGTTTATGTCTTCGCCGATTTGTTTGTCAATTAATTTGTCACTCAGTCGAATGGTCAGTCAAACAGTCTGATAGTCTACAAGTGCAAAGTTGCACATTTACTCAAAGTCAGTGAGCAAGTAGGAGAGTTATAAATGGAGTCGATCTTTATCATTATCGAGTTCAGTTAAGTAGTTGAAGAGTCAATTGTATTAATGGTAGTCTTTAATGTTGAGTCTTAGCTTCTGTAAGAAGTCTCAGTCAAAGTCCATATAAGTGCGAGTCTTTAGTTAGTAGAAGATGATGCATAGTAGATGCACAAAGGATGCATAGCAGATGCAGAGAAGAAGCAGAGAGGCAAAGAGGAATAGCAACAGCTGAAGAGTTGAAGAAGTCTGAGCACAAGCTCTGTGTCTGTGAAGTCAACAGAAGAAGTCACTGGAGTCGAAGTTGATCTTAGTATTGTATTCTGTAATCGGATGCAGTGCGTCGAAGTTTATTAATATCAAGTAATTATTATTTCCGAGTTTATGTGCTAAACATAACACTGTGTTATTCCTCATTCATAAATCATTTCATTAAGTATGTGTATTCACGGTACGCAACAAACTAAGCAGTCTGTGCACTGCGTAGTGTTTTTTAGAACTCCATTGCATAGCCTATTTGGTGTGCAATATTTGAAACTACATTGCGCAAAGTAGACTGCGCGCACTGTCGATTCCAAGATCTGGTATCAAAGCAGGTTGATCTAAAGAAAGTTCTATCAGAACAACTTTGTTGAAAAAAATTATGGCTTCTACCTCAAATCTGTAACCTCCCACTTTTACACGAAAGAATTATGAGATGTGGTCCTTGACTATGAAGACATTGTTCTGAGGTCCAGATGTATGGTAGATAGTCGAGAATGGATATGTGGAACCAGTAGATTAGGAAACATATAATGCCCTCACATGTCAAGTTGAGAAGGATGTCTTGAAAGATCAAAGAAAGAAGGATGGAAAGACGTTGTTTTACATACATCAAGCCATGCATGAGAGCATACTTCCAAGAGTTGTATCAACAAAGAAAGACAAGGAAGCATGAGAAATATTACAAACCTCTGATCCAAATGGATGTCAGTGGCCTCCCACCTATTTCAACTGGCTCATTTTGGCAATTTTCTACTTTGACAAATTTTTCCTAGTTTTGGGGTACTTGACTTCTAGGGTTGTTTCGAGGCCTTAAACAAAGTTTTTAGGTCTTGCCATAATGAGACCATAAACATAATCAAATTCTGATGGTAACATGTGTAGTCCTCAGATATACCTTTCCAACGGGATATCATGTGCCTAAAACGAAGATCGTGTGCAAAAGTTACGATCTCGGGAAGTTGATGTACTAACTTACCCAAATGGGGCCCACATGACTTTTAGTGCTTCATCTCCTAGGGTTAGGTTTTTGGATGTCTATAGTTTTTGACATTCATATTTATTGTAAAAATGCCTTTAGAGTCTCATTGTAATCATCTTCTTGCGAATGAGCGCAGTCGTCACATCTCTTCTCAGAGATAAGCTGCCACAATTCTAGCAAGCTTGTTTTCTTCTGCATTTTACAGTTTCAACTTATTTCCTTATTGAATAGAAACCAACTTCAATGTATATCTGTTATTATGTGTTAAGCATATTTTGATAATAATCTGTATTCATTTTATTTTAATCATAAAATCTGTATTAGTGGTATCAGAGTGGTCTGCTCGTCGTTCTTAATGCATGTCCCCAACGAGGTCAGGGTACAAAGAATTGGGTCTCGAGCTTGTTTCTCTTGAGGACAAAATCTCTTGCACGTCCAAGTGACCTCTCATGGTGGGAGAAAAGAAAGATGATGGGACAAGAGATCTCTTCAAAATTTTGCTCGATGAAGCCCTCACACAACATAGGAAAGATAATGGATAGTTTTGTGTAAATCCTTTGGCGGCTACCTATAGGCGACGTATCTTCCTCAAACAGAGGCGCCTCCCCCTTCAAGGTACAAATCAACTTCAATATTCCTATATTTGAAGGTTAGATAGACGCAGATGTTGTAGACAAATGGTTGAATCTACTAGAAACATATTTCTCTATCCATAACTTCTCGAATAGAGAAAATATTACTTTTGCGCTCCTCAAAGTCGTTCCCCATGTCAAATATTGGTGGGAAACTTTCTGTGAGAAAAAGGAAATAGAGGATCCCTCATTATTTACAGTCGCAATCACCTGGAAGTTGTTCAGGGATTCTATTAAGGAACAATACTACCATGTTGGAAGTTACGATGATCTGTAAACAAAATGGACCACACTATGGCACGCAAGAGACCAAGCAGTGCCCGAGTTCGCAAATATCTTCCATACCTTGCACACCAAGCTGGGTATCAAAGATTCTGAGTGACATATGGTGCTCAAGTATCGTGGCGGTCTGCATAGATACATCTAGGTTGAAATGGAGTTTCTGGACAACTCATCCTTGGGCGCGGCCTACCGATACGCCATCGAAATCAAGTAGAAGCTTAAACAAAAAACACGACAATTTGGGCCTGGTAACCCCTCACATCAAAATCCAAGAAAGGGTGGCCCCAACCCGCAGAACAAAGGAAAGAGAAAATACAGACCACCTCAGGACAACCAGTCCAAACCGCAAGCAAAGAAGGACATCGAAAAGGAAAAGAAAGATATGGGGAAGTGGTGCGACTTCCATAAGATCCCCTGACATAACGCTGTTGATTGTCGCTCAAAGAAGTCGCTAGTGGCTGAGGTGAAAGCCTTTGAATCAGATATGGGTTTCGAGTCTGAGTCAGAATCAGAAAGGTGGAGATAAATCATTAACGCAAAACCCAATGTTGTCGTTGCTACCACCAAGATCCATCCAGGTGAATCAGATGAGCCAGAGGAAGGCGATGACCTTTTTCATTCACATATGTGAGTGAAGGGTACCTCGTTGCACTTCATGATTGATAGAAGTAGCTCAAAAAACCTCATATTAGTAGAGGTTGTCAAGCGACTCGCCCTGTCGACAATGTTGTACCCGTAGTCCTACACCATCGGATGGCTCCACTAGGGAAGAGACATCCGCATCAACCAACAATGTTGCATGTCATACGCCATCAATCCCTTCAAATCTAAGATATTGTGTGATGTTTCCCCTCTCGAAGTTTTTAATGTTCTTTTGGGACAACCATATTTATGGAAACACCATGGTTTATATGATTCTAGGCCTCGCAGTGTTATTATTACTTTGAACAAGAAATTGTACAGGATACCTGAGGTAGTCCCACCTAGTGTTATTTCCTTGATCTTTGCCAAGCAATGTAGCAAAGTAATCTCTCAGACGGGGAAGTTTGTCTTCTTCGTGATTCCCTCTCAGAATGGGCGAAAGATCGCAGCCACATCCAGGGTCTCCGCGGTCGACTTCTCTGCACAACAAAAACAAGTGGATAATGTCATGGAAGAATACTCAGATATCTTCTCCTCACCTACTGGGGTACCTCTGCACTTTCAAGTTAAGCACCTTATCGATCTGACCCCCGACGCATCACTTCCCAATGGGCTAGTCCATTGCCACTCTTTGTTAGAGAATGAGGAGATCAAGCGACATATCTAAGAAATGCTCCACAAGGGGCACATCCATCCTAGCTCATTACCTTGCAAGAGCCCAATCGTATTGGTATAGAAGAAATATTGAACCTGACGACTCTGCATTGATTACCGAGCCTTGAATAAGATCATAGTCAGAAACCGATACCTAATTCCCCGACTTGACGACCTCCTTGATCATATCACGGGGACCAAATACTTCAGTAAGATTGATCTAAAGTCTGGCTACCACTAGGTCCCGATAGAACAGACGAATGTTTGGAAGACCACCTTCAAGTCAAAGGAAGGTCTTTTTCGATGGTTGGTCATGCCCTTTGGTTTGACAAATGCTCCAACCACTTTCATGAAGATGATGGACAATATCATGCGACCATTAACCAATACTTTTGTAGTGGTGTATCTGGATGACATTTTTATTTACAACAAGACTTGGGAAGAACACTTGTAGCATATTCAACAGGTTCTGCACACCCCGCGACAACATAATCTATACACCAACTTGGAAAAATGATCCTTCAATATGAACAAGGTCCATTACTTGGGATACATCGTTGATCATCATGGTGTACATGTGGACCCAACCAAGATCCAAGTCATCCATGACTGGCCAGCCCCGACCACACTCACTGAGCTTCAGAGCTTCTTGGGCCTTGCCAATTTCTACCGCAAGTTTGTGTTGGGATTCTCCCATATTGCATGGGCTCCCATCTAAGTAAATAGGGGTGGTGGTAAGGTGAAATTTGTGTGGGGCCGATCCCAATAACAAGCCTTCGATGATTTGAGGCAGCGCTTGTGCTCAACCCCAATACTTTCACTACCGGACCTGCAACAACCCTTTGAGATCGAGACAGATGCTTCAGACTATGTTGTGAGCGTCATTCTCACTCAACATGGCCACCATGTGGCCTATCATAGTGAGACACTATCAGATGTTGTTTGTAAGTACCCTACTTACGACAAAGAAATGTACTCCATTGTGAAAACCTGACACCAATGGAGACATTACATTCTTGGGAAAGAGACAGTCATCCACACTGATCATAAGCCAATGCAGTTCATGTAGACACAAGGAAAATTGCAGAATGACCACCATCATAAGTGGTCCACATACTTGCAACAATTCCACCTCAACATCAAGTATAAAACATGAAGTACCAATCGTGTTGTTGATTGCCTCAGCATATTGCTAGTCACGACACTCACCGTGGTGATAGAATCTTGTGGCCATGAGACGTTTGGATGGCCCCAATTATATGAGACAGACCCAAAATTCACCACCACCTACCAAATGTTGGGCACAAACGTATTTTTTGCTAATTTCCATCTTTAGGATGGGATGTTGTGGAGTCTGGGCCATATTTGGGTTCCAACAAGCGAGCGAGAAAAGATGATCTAGGAATCCCACTACAGTCGGGTGGTAGGACACTTCTGCGTCGAAACGACAATGACAATGTTGTAGAAACATTTCTATTCGATGAAACTTCGACAGGAGGTCAACAAGTATATCAGGTCCTACACTGCCTATGCTATTGCCAAACCAACCACTAAGAAACAGGGCCTGTACACCCCTCTGCCCACTCCTGACAGACCATGGGAATCCATCTCGATTGTAGTGTCCCCAAGGCCGAGCCCTGTTGCAAACCATGTTCTAAAAGAAATTGTAATTATGTTTTATAGGCTGGTGAGCCAAGTTTTTATAAGCTGGTGGCTTATGTAATTGTTAGGCCAGAGAGCCTAAGGGTTGGAGGCCAAGGGCCTGATTTTGTACTTGGATGTATGCAGAACATTTAATAAAATTGTAAACATCGCCAGGTGCAGACCGACCACGATGAATGAGTGAAGGGGGACTGAGCATCCACATAGTGGGCAAGGAATTAGGGGCTGGAAAGTGGGAAAAGGGGCTAAGTGTTGAGCCTAGGGGGCTTAAGCCTGGGAATAATATTTTTATATTATCCCAAAAGACATGTGCATTTTATGTTTTATCCTAAGTTTCTAGCAAGGGGAGAACATGCAAGGGAGACGTGTGTTGGTGGAATGCATGAAGTTTCATGGGTGACAAGTGTCAACCCTGACGCATGCGAATAAAATGGCTAAGGTGAGCCATGAGAAGGGTTCCTCCTCCATTTCCACCCGATTACTTGAGCGTGTAGGGGGCACTGAACAATACGACCAACCCAACCTCTGCAAGAATACCTCGTGCGTTCCGGAGAGCCGGGAAAAGAAAAATCTTGTGTTTTTCTCTGCAAATCCGTGTACACCCTCTGTTCTGAGAGCCAAGAAGACTGTGTTCGTTTTCTGAAAAGCCCAGTTCATCCTCCCCGTTCTGCACCAGAGAGTCTGTGTAATTCCCTACGGAAATTTCTTGTCACGCAATTTCGAAAATCAACACCGTGAGACCTTGCCGCCATTGCTGAGCTTGTTTGAGAAGTCTGAGTCTATATTCCCAGTTGACTATAGTGGTCATGCAGAGATGGACTGCGCGTGATTTGCTGTCCAGTGCAGGCTGTAATTGAGCCTGTGTATGCCCTCTCTCCAGGAGAGGGAGGTGGTTGTGGTTAGAAGAGGCAGGTTGTCAGGCCTGCGAGCAACTCCTTCCAGGTGAGAGAGTTTGCTGGGAAGTGGTTCCCTCCAGAGAGTGTCCAGCACCAGCTTCAGGCTCTGAAACTTCCTGATCCGGCTTGTTGCCGAGACCCAAAGAGGGAGGTTAGCATCGATGGACTGTGCTTGTGAAGGTGTATACTCCCGGGCGGAGCAGGCATGTGGGGAATGAGAGTCTGGTAGTAGTGGGCGTAAGATGACATTCTTGGGAAGAACCCTTCTAGATTGTATGTGTTGTTTTCCCTGTAACCTCAACCTAGCTTAGGATTCCTTGTCTTGGGGTGGAGCTTAGTCCCAGCTCGGGGGTGACCCACTGCTGAGCTGATGAGCAGTGTGGTCTAAGGCTGGGAGGTTCGTGGAAGGCCTGCACTTGGTTGGTGGAACCTACCACTGTTAAAAGATAAGTATCTGATTATGCCTTAATCATGTTTTGCAGGACTGTGCTGCTTATGTTATCATGATTTCCATTGTGTATATGAATTAGTATGAAATGCTATTGATTGTTAGTTATGGCAGTAACTCATATGAATACTCTATGTAGAATGTGTTTATTTGTTTAAATGCATGGGATTTATAATACTTGTATGAGTTATGTGCAAAGTGGTGTTATAGTCTTCTTTTAATAGCGTTTAAACCTTGGTAGCCAGAAAAGGTGCGCTACAGTTTGGTATCAGAGCCAAGGTTTTGACACTGAGCCTAGATGGGCCAGTGGAGCGGTCTTTGGACCGAGAATGCGAGGGGAAATTGGGTCTGGAAGGCCAATTTCGGACCCTGGTTCGCTCCAAAATGTCAAGGAGTTACTTGACGAGTTTTTAAGCTCAGGAGGTATAGCGGCATTATGAAACCGCCGCCAGTGTGGCATAAGTCCATAGGGAGAGAGGACTCCACACCAGAAGAGTAGGAGCTTTAGGATCTGTTCGGGAGGGAAGGTGAACCCTCGTGACCGTTAGATCTGGAAAGTGTGCACGGGGTTTAAAGCCCTTTGGAATTGCACAGGAGTGTGGAAATCGCGATACGCGAAATCTCGAGTTAGTTAGGAACCGTCTGAGCCCTCAGATCTCGGCTGGAAAACCCGACAGTCGTTGGATCTGTCAGGAGATATCCGAGGGTTAAAACCCCAGTGAATAGGGGCAAAAGCCCCGAAATAGATCTAGACCGTCTGAATGACGGAGGCCACGTGTCGTGAGATTTCCCATTTCGGGAGATGGGGAATCGCGAAATCGGGAATCCTGATGACGAGGGCTCGTGATTTTTCGTGGTGAAAACCCCTGGATAGATCTGAACCGTCCGATGGACGGAGGTTACGTTTCGAGAGATTAACTGCATCGGGAAACCAGGGATTGAGATTTTGGGAGTCCCGTGATCGAGAGTTCGAACTCTCGTGATGATAAACCCGATGAATGGACGAGATTCTTTTGGAGGATCTTAGGGTCTGTGATGACCGTT
The DNA here is from genome assembly GCA_009831015.1 of Picea engelmannii. Lineage (NCBI taxonomy): Eukaryota > Viridiplantae > Streptophyta > Pinopsida > Pinales > Pinaceae > Picea > Picea engelmannii. The sequence goes on along the minus strand of ML866516.1, from coordinate 33,401 downwards.
AGATGTGAGGAAGAGATGTTGGCTTTAAGTCGGGGTGCGAATGTGCATTAAGGTAAGTAACGAGCAGATCTGGATGGCTAGAGTCCACCCGCCCAGATCTACGACTGAGGTTTCATTCCGGATCCCCCTTGCTGTTCTACCTTTAGCAGTGGGGGGGGCGGTCCGGAATTGGACGTACAACTCTCGAACTGTTGATATTAATTCACCTTGATCAACGATGCTCAGGTGAATTCCGGACCCCCTTGCCATTCTACCTTTAATGGGGGGGGAGTCCGGAATAGTGTGGCGTGTGAAATGGGGCCCCCTCTTGTCCTGTTGACTACCGTGTTGTATCTCCTCTCTGCCACCTGTACTCCACTTAACTATGCGATGGGGTCCGTTCTCTTTGGAAGTGAGAGAAGTGGGACCCGATGACGTCGTTAAAAGCGACGTGGACCCTCAAGAACGTGCCACGTGCCACCGTGGTTGTGGGTGACCACTGTGCTATGTGGGCCTGGAGGATAAAGTAAGTCGTAATTCCGTAAGTTGGGGGGGTTGGAAAGGAAAGCCTCGTGGGCCGAAACCCTGAAACCCGAAGTTCTGAAATCCCTAAGTGCCAAAAATGAAAGTTTCGAAAACACGAAAATTGCAGAACCGAACGAGAGCTCAGAAAACTTATTTGAATCAAAATGTCTTTCATTCTTGTTCGTATTGGCTTATAAATGTTATGGATTGTTCTAGAAGGAGTAATGGCCTGAAAAACTTTGAATTTAATTGCACAGTGCGTGTGCAGAGTTCAACGAAGGTCAGGACTCCAGTTAACCAATGCCGAGTATGGAGTGGGAAAAAGGGTAGATTACCCCCAAAACAGAAGACGAACAGGAAGGAAAGCAAGTCAACCCAGGAATCGAAGGATTGAACTCCAATGGGCATGGAAAAGAGAAGGATAAGGAAGGACACATAATGAAAATCATTGAAGGATTGCAAGGAGAGGCCAAGGCTCGCCGAGCTGATAGTCGAAAGCTCATGAAAGTCAGGGATCGACAGGGTGAATTAAACTTAAAATTTTTGAAGAGCCTGGAAAGAATAGAGAAGAAACTCGAGAAGGGAAGAGACTCAAGTACGACGGAGAGTCGCAGAACCCATGGGAGAAGAAGTAGGTCGAGGAGTGGTAGCCGACATCTTAGTCGCTCCCAAAGACATTCTGACAGGAATACACACAGTAGTTCAAGCCCATCCCCTACCAGAAAACATTGAAAATCTGGAAATGAGGAATTGAAGGGAGAGATGAACAAGATTAAGCCTCCAACATTCGATGGAGAACATAAGAAGGAGGAAGATGTCGAGACCTGGTTGCTTGGCATGAAGAAATACTTCCAACTGCAGAATTATTCTGCCCATGCAGAAGG
>ML866516.1:21629-31913 GCA_009831015.1 Picea engelmannii | reverse complement strand
ATGTGATTCAGGTGGAACCAGAAGGTGTCCTGCAAGTGCATCCTGTGCGCATATTGGACAGGAAAAGCAAACAGCTCCGGAATCGAGTTATAGAGCTTGTAAAGGTCCAGTGGACCTGGTACAGTCCTAAAGACGCGACATGGGAGCATGAAGAGGTTATGCGGGCAGAGTACCCACATCTTTTTGAAAATTTTGAAAGGCTTGCAGAGACAGTGTAAGTTGCACTGAGGACAGTGCAAAAATAAGGGGAGGGGGATTGTAGTGTCCCCAAGGCCGAGCCCCGTTGCAAACCATGTTCTAAAAGAAATTGTAATTATGTTTTATAGGCTGGTGAGCCAAGTTTTTATAATATGGTGGCTTATGTAATTGTTAGGCCAGAGAGCCTAAGGGTTGGAGGCCAAGGGCCTGATTTTGTACTTGTATGTATGCAGAACATTTAATAAAATTGTAAACATCGCCAGGTGCAGACCGACCACGATGAATGAGTGAAGGGGGACTGAGCATCCACAGAGTGGGCAAGGAATTAGGGGCTGGAAGGTGGGAAAAGGGGCTAAGTGTTGAGCCTAGGGGNNNAGCCTAGGGGGCTTAAGCCTGGGAATAATATTTTTATATTATCCCAAAAGACATGTGCATTTTATGTTTTATCCTAAGTTTCTGGCAAGGGGAGAACATGCAAGGGAGACGCGTGCTGGTGGAATGCATGCAGTTTCATGGGTGACAAGTGTCAACCCTGATGCACACAAATAAAATGGCCAGGGTGAGCCGTGAGAAGGGTTCCTCCTCCATTTCCACCCGATTACCTGAGCGTGTAGGGGGTGCTGAACAGTACGACCAACCCAACCTCTGCAAGAATACCTCGTGCGTTCTGGAGAGCCGAGAAAAGAAAAAGCTTGTGTTTGTCTCTGCAAATCCGTGTACACCCTCTGTTCTGAGAGCCGAGACGATTGTGTTTGTTTTCTAAAAAGCCTGGTTCATCCTCCCCGTTCTGCACCAGAGAGTCTGTGTAATTCCCTACGGAAATTGCTTGTCACACAATTCCGAAAATCAACACCGTGAGACCTTGCCACCATTGTTGAGCTTGTTTGAGAAGTCTGAGTCTGTATTCCTGGTTGATTGTAGTGGTCATGCAGATATGGACTGCGCATGATTTGCTGTCCAGTGCAGGCGGTAATTGAGCCTGTGCATACCCTCTCTCCAGGAGAGGGAGGTGGCTATGGTTAGAAGAGGCAGGTTGTCAAGCCTGCGAGCAACTCCTTCTAGGTGAGAGAGTTTGCTGGGAAGTGGTTCCCTCCAGAGAGTGTCCAGCACCAGCTTCAGGATCTGAGACTTCCTGATCCGGCCTGTTGCCGAGACCCAGAGAGGGAGGTTAGCACTGATGGACTGTGCTTTTGAAGGTGTATACTCCCGGGCAGAGCAAGCATGTGGGGAATGAGAGTCTGGTAGTAGTGGGCGTAAGATGGCATTCTTGGGAAGAACCCTTCCAGATTGTATGTGTTGTTTTCCCTGTAACCTCAGCCTAGCCTAGGATTCCTTGTCTTGGGGTGGAGCTTAGTCCTAGCTCGGGGGTGACCCACTGCTGAGCTGATGAGCAATGTGGTCTAAGGCTGGGAGGTTCGTGGAAGGCCTGCACTTGGTTGGTGGAACCTACCACTGTTAAAAGATAAGTATATGATTATGCCTTAATCATGTTTTGCAGGACTGTGCTGCTTATGTTATCATGATTTCCGCTGTGTATATGAATTAGTATGAAATGCTATTGATTGTTAGTTATGGCAGTAACTCATATGAATACTCTGTGTAGAATGTGTTTATTTGTTTAAATGCATGGGATTTATAATACCTGTATGAGTTATGTGTAAAGTGGTGTTATAGTCTTCTTTTAATAGCGTTTAAACCTTGGTAGCCAGAAAAGGTGCGCTCCATCAATGGACTACATGTCGGGTCTCTCGTACACCAAGTAGGGAAATGAATGTGTTTTTGTTGTTATTGATCGCTTTTCTAAGATGGCGATTCTGGACTCTTGCAAGAAGATAATCACAACAGAGGCCACTGCCAAGATCTACTTTGAACGAGTCTGGGTACATTTTGGAATCCCATAAACCACTGTCTCAGATCAGGACAGTCGATTTCTCAACACATTTTGGTCGAGCCTCTGGTCACTGGTGGACACCAAGCTCGCCAAATCCACGGCCTTCCACCCCTAGACAGATGTCCAAACCGAGGTCATAAATAGAATCATCGTGCATATCTTGTGCATGTATAATTCCAAGCACCCTCGCACATGGGATGAGAATCTTCCCTATGTCCAACATAGCTACAACCGAGCCCTACATAGCTCAACCAGTCACAACCCCTTTCAGGTGGGGTTTGGATTCCAGCCATTGGGTCCCATAGATGTTGCACTGCCCCTTGCGGTAACCTCGACCGACTCATATCATGCTCCAACTGGAGTTCACAAAGCCACCCGGTTCATTGAGCATATGCAACACATCTGCTAACATGTTCATTATATCCTACATAAGTCTAATGACAAGTACAAGCATAGCCATGATCAACATCAGGTGCCACATAAGTTTAAGGTGGACAACAAATTTTGGTTGCACTTGTAGAAATAAATCCTTACATGACCCCATCGGAAGCTTCACCCACTCCGTTATGGTCCGTACACCATCACCAAGGATGTGGGTGATAATGATTTTGATCTCAACATTCCTCATTTCCTTGGCCTTCACCCAATATTCAACATGGATCTCCTTCGACCTTATTTCCCACCATTATTGGACACCTCAGAGGTAGCAGAACAACTGACACCAATAGAGCTCAACCCCAACTGCATACAATATGCATCCTGTGATCAGAATGGGCAAAAATAGGTCAAGGGCACTCACCAACAAAGGATCCATCTTTATCGAGTTGTCAAAGTAGGGAAGCTCCTGCACTAAGGCAAGTTGCTCACCCGGGGCCAAATTCAGCAGAAATATCCTCATCTGATGGGGGCACTCAAAGAAATGGATACCATTGCTTCCTAAGGGGGAAGGATTGATCCAGATGGATTCCAGTGGCCTCCCACCTATTCCAATTGGCTCATTTTGGTAGTTTTCCACTTTGGCAATTTTTCCTAGTTTTCGGATCCCTAACTTCCGGGGTAGTTTCGAGGCCCTAAATATCATTTTTAGGGCTCGCCGTAGTAAAGTTGTAGACCAATTCAAAGTCGGACGGTAACATGTGTATTCCTCAGATAGACCTTTCCAACGAGTTATCGTGTGCCTAAAACGAAGACTGTATGCAAATGTCACGACCCCGGTAAATTGATGTACTAACTTACCCAAACGGGGCTCACATGACTTTTGGATCTTCATCTCCTAGGGTTAGGTTTTTGGATGTATATGGTTTTTGACATTCCTGTTTATTGTAAAGAGGCCTTCAGAGCTTCATTGTAATCATCTTCTTTTGAATGAGCACAACCGTCACATCTCTTCTCAGAGATAAGCCGCCACCATTCTAGCAAGATTGTTTTCCGCTACATTTTATAGTTTTAGCTTATTTCCTTATTGAATAGAAACTGGTTTTACTGTATATTTGCTATTTTTTGTTAAACATATTTTTATAATAATTTGTATTCATTTCGTTCTTCTCATAAAATCCGGATCAACCTCTTATCTAGGTATGGACAAAGTAAAGACTTCAAAACTGCAAATTCTTAGAAGAGATTTTGAAACTCTATCAATGAAAGATACAGATACAATAGATTCATTCTACACCCACACCATTGGCCTGATAAATCATATTAAGTCTCATGGTGAAACCATATAAGACATAAAAGTTGTTAAGAAAGTACTTAGGAGTCTTCCTCCTAAGTTTGACACCCTTCTTGTGACTCTAGAAGAAAGCAAAGACTTGAGTCAATTTAGTCTAGATGAGCTGCAAGCTTCCCTCATTAATCATGAATACATATTGAATAGGTCAAGTATGTCATTAGAGAATGCATTTTCTGTGCAATCATCTATAAGCTGTGGAAGAGGAAGAGGGAGAGCTAACTCTAGAGGAAGAGGAAGAAGCTATGTTAGAAGTGGACATAGTAGCAGTCCTAGAAATGTTGGTGGAAGAGGTCAAAACCCAAGTACCAATCAATCAAGTTGTCAGAGAACTAACAAGTCAAAGATTCAGTGCCATTACTGTAAAAAGTATGGACATTATGCATATCAGTGCAGGAAGAGACAGTATAATCAAAACAAACAAAGTCAAGATCAATTAAACAACACAAATAACCAAACTCACCCTATGTTTATGGTGCACGTTGTAGAAATTACTATAGTCTCACCAGTTGAATGTAATGTTTCTCAAGCAAGTCCATGTGACATATGGTATTTAGATTCAGGATGCAGTAACCACATGACAGGAAATATAAAATTGTTTTCTAGTTTGGATGAGTTAGTCCAAACCAAGGTTACACTTGGAACATATATCCAAGTCACTATCTTAGGAAAATATAGTATACACATTTTAACAAAATAAGGAGAACAAAAGGTTATGTCTGATGTATATTATGTTTATGGTCTGAAGCATAATATGATGAGCACATGGAATTTGTTACAAAAAGGATATAGAATCTACATGGAGGATAACCATTGTGTGATTATGGACAAATGCCCAAGCAATCAACTTATTGCAAAAATCCAGATGACAAGTAACAAAATGTTCCCATTGACATTGAAGCCATCCAAGAATAAGAATACAATGCTAGTTGTTGGTAAAGGAAAAAGTGCGCAGTTAGACACTGCATTTACAACAGAAAGTGTGCACGGTTCCAATCAATAAAATAGTGCACGTAGTACTAAGAAAGGAGAAAGTGGCGCAGAGATAAAGGCAACATTCCAATATGAAATATAGGATGATTCCTAGCTATGGAATTTCAGATTTGGACATTTGAACTTTGGAGGTCTGAAGCTGCTACACACAAAGGATATGGTAAAAGGTTTTCCATTGATTGAAAAATGAGAAAGGATATGTGAAGGTTTCATATTTGGCAAGCAACACAGAGAATCATTTCCATTTGGAAAGTCTTACAGAGAAAAAGCTCCACTGGAAATTGTACATTCATACATTTGTGGAGCAATGCAAACTCCATCTATAGGAGACAGTACTTATTTTCTAACATTTATTGATGATTTCTCAAGAAAGACATGGATTTATTTTCTAAAGCATAAATCTAACGCATTGGGTTGTTTTCAACAGTTTAAATCACTTGTGGAGAAGCAAAGTGGATACTACATCAAGTGTCTAAGAACTGGCAGAGGAGGAGAATAAATTTCAAGAGAATTTCAAAACTTTTGTAAATTTCATGGCATCTACAAGCAATTTACCGTGTGATATACACCACAACATGGGAAATAAGATGCCTTCAAACCCAAATATACCATTCCAACTGCTTGGAAGCCTTCTCCTATTCCTAGTTCCTATATATTGGAGCATGTTGAAGAGGTGTCATTGGTGGAGATTACATTGCTAGATGTAACCCATCTACATTGAATATATGAAAAATATGCAATTATTATCATATTTAATGGCTATTGGCCTGCTACATTGAATTTGTACCTTGCATCCAGACTTAACTTGGACAAAGAATGTGATATCTCTCTTTGTTCCAAAGGTTTTTTAATTGTTCATTTCTACAATCATGTTGATTATCAAAAAGGGTTTGAGGAGGGTCCCTAATTATGGGAAAGCACAAGGACTTTTTATAACCCCTTGGTTCCCAAATTTTGATCCTAACTATATGTTAGTTACTAGAATTCCAGTTTTGTTTTGCCTCCCCAATTCCCCATTACCTATTCGATATTTATCAATTTTTGAGGATACTGGTAATACTTTGGGAACTTAAATAAAATCATATCTTGAGAGAGCTACAACAGAATTGTGCACATATGGTCATATTTTTGTCGAGAGAGACCTTAGTAAGGGTCTTTTAAACTAAATAATTCTCAAACGGGAAAATTTTAACGTACTCATGTCATGGAGTATGAGAACACAAAATTTAGGTGTTGGGTATGTCACCTTCTAGGACATTTAAAAACTACTTGTTTACATGTTTGAGATCATCCTCCAAGGAAAAAATGTACCAAATCAAAATCGAAGAGTTGGAGTTTTCTATAAAAACCGATTTGACGATGATGATAATGAGGAAAATTGGTAACTGCAAGTGTTTATTAGGTAATCTACTCCCTCAAAAGACAGAGTTGAAAATATGGATACTAGGATTTCCTCCTTAAGGGAGGTATTTGTACTTGAATATCCTGTAGATGGAACACAAAAACTTCATGAAAATAATACTTTTGATTCAAATAAGGAATTGGTTCCCTCTATGAATCCTGATCTCCTTGTTATAAAATTAATTATGCATCACATAAGAAATAAAATTAAATATATTAACTTCAGTAATTTTATCAATGGTCAAGTCATTGATTACATTGACATCAATTTTCTTTTATTTGGCTAGTAGGTAATTTCCTAACCTAACTTCCTATCATAATTAAATATCAAAACCACTTATGTAATGGGCCTTTATTACATTCCATTACATTAGGTATATAAAATATTTATACTCCAACACCCCCCTCTTAACACTACAGTTCTAACTATTTAAATCTTGACTAAGAGAATAAAAGAAAAATGTTTTCTTAAGTAAATATTTTCCTTTATAGATATTAGGTATATAAAATATTTATACTCCAACACCCCCCTCTTAACACTACAGTTCTAACTATTTAAATCTTGACTAAGAGAATACAAGAAAAATGTTTTCTTAAGTAAATATTTTCCTTTATAGATATAGAATTTTGTAGGTATTAGTCCATCATGTTGTCTCATCATCCTCGTAAGGATAGAGTTCTCAAATTATTGAATATTCTAAATTCCAAAATTATTGAATTCCTTGAATTACCAAACTCTTCAATTATCTTATTTTCCCAAATTCCCAAACTCCTAAATTCTCGAATTCCCTGAACAACAATCAATGTTGAGTAAAACAATTCTTTGATTACTTCTTGTATGGAAGTTTCGACCACTCAAAATGAGTAATCCCCCTTTTCTCCATTATCACATTTCTCAAATTCATATTCAAGCTTGTATGATTCTTCAATTAAGAGTTTTTTTTTGTTCCCAAGGCTATATTCTATTTTGCTTCATCTTTATCCTTCCCTTGTAAAAGATCATTGCATTGAATTTACAATATCACACTATATGACCTATTTTTCTACAATATTAACAAGAGATTTTCATTAACTACATGTTTTCAGGATTTTCTACATATTTTATTTTTAGTAAGTAATGCATTCTATGGATGAAGATCACCTTTTGAATATTCTTCATTTAGACCTTCATTTAACTCTTATCTTTGGTAAAAAAAGATGATTTCAATCAGGGGGTTCACTTAGTGAGCTTATGGCATGCTGCAGGTGTTTGTGAGTTATTAATGAGTACCCCTAATTTCATTTCTACCTCCCAAAATTTAATTTTAATACCTATTCTAAATACATGTTTCCAAATAAAATAACTATATAATTTCACCAAATATTGTTTTTTTCAACATTTTTTATACTCCTTATTATTTCTATCCTTAGTATGTTGATCCCAATAATTTATATGTGTATCTAACAAATTTTATTTTATGTTGATCCCAATAATTTACATGTGTATCTAACATCTACTTTACAAATTTGGTTTTGTTTATCATATGCTACTTGAGCTTCCAATTAGAAGGATCAAACATGTTCATTAGGAATCAAAAGATTGTTTCATGTTTATATCCCTCTATTATGAAATATATGATCATTTCCACTATCCGTTTAGAGAATTTCATGGTTCATTGAGAATTTATACAAGGTAAAATGATGAGAGATATGTCACACTACTCTGTGAGATTTTTAATATGATCTAATATATTGAATTGCATTTTATCTATTATTAAACTCTAATATGTCAATGTGTTGTGATATTGGTTTGCGAGTGAATCCCTTATCGATATCATATCATCTAAATATTGTGAAGACAATTGACTTAGTGTAAAAATAATATTGTTGTAAATTGAATATAAACTATTTGACAACATAGATTTTACATCCTCTTCTACTTTTTAACCAACTTTAGTTAATTTTTTTATAAGAATTTACATCCTAGATTTCCTTTAAATATTTGTCTATCTAGAACAACATGATGTATTAATTTTGAATCTGAAGGAGGAAGACAATTTTTGACTTGATATTGCTATCTTTGTTTTATCACTCAATGAATTTTTTGTTTTATCACTCAATGAATTTATTAAGCTATATAGGTTTTAATTTGATTCCCCGTAAATATTTACTTATTAAATGTATTTGAATCTTCAACTTTTATATATGAATTTTATTTCCATTTTAAAATATTTTTGAATTAAAAATCATTGTGATGAAACACCAATATTGTTGGTTTAAGGTTTGAAATTCTGATAGAATTTTTCACAATAGTACCCGTGAATGCTCCATCTCTCTATTGTCTTTCTTTACTTTTTCTGTTTATCACAAGTATACTTTGTCTTACTCTGTTGTCTTTCTTTTAGAGATACTGATTGGCTTAATGCATTTTAATAATGCATATGAAAACTCAAATCCCTTTTTATTTGATATGGTGGGTGACTCAATGTATATGAAAAATGACTTCCTTTTCTATTTGATAAGGTGGATGACTCAATATATATGATGAATCCTTTGATATCCTCTAACAAGAACATGCTCAAGGTTTGTTTCTTTCTCTTTTTCTATCTTGCAAGGCAACGTGCTCCAATATCTTTGAGTTTCTAGTTTTTGGTTTTTATAACATGTTATAAATAATTTTATTAATAAATTCCTTGACTACATAATATTTATTATAATTAAATAGTAAAGTTACTTATGTAATGTTTCTTTACTACACTACATTATATTAAGTATATTAAAGCGTTATATTTCAATACTCTTATCATTAGTAAAAATGTGATTTTCATTTTATAATGAAATAAAAATTGTGCAACAAACCATTATTTGGTGTAATATTAAAAAAACCCTCTTACTTCAAGAATGACTCTTATGGAAAATGTTATATCTACTTTTTCCTAATCGACCAATGCTAGTTGAATGTCTATCATCTAAAAGGTGTTGAAAAATGGAGAATGTGGGATTGCTAACAATGCCTCCACATTAGTTGAATAAAACCAACAAAAATCCATTTTAAACATGGATCTAAAATCCATTTTAAACATGAATCTATTATTGAGAGAGATCACATTTCTTAATGTGTACATTTTCTTTTTATTATTTAATTTCATGTTATTATTTATTCTTTCATAATAAATGATAAAAAAAATTATATCTTAAAAAATTTGATTCCTCTTGATGCTTGATAAATCTGAATTTAAGATTGATATATAATAGTTTTATTTTTTATATGTTATATACAAATGTACATATTTTTTATATTGTACTCTACTCCATAATGTGCTATAAAAAACTTCACTACTATTAACACAATGAAGAAAATCCATTTATAACAAACTTTTTTATTTATATTTTTACACAAAAATAAAACCCATATGTGTTATTTATTGAGTGTGTATATAACTAGCACAACCACATAACATAATTGTGGCTGATCAACCCAGAAAAGCTGATAAGATGAAAATAATCCTTAAAAGAATATATTAAATTTTATTATTGATTAACAAATAAACAGTTGAGCTTCATTTATCTGGTGTTAATATTTAAATTTTGTTAATCACTTAGGTGGCAATCAGTTAACTATCAAAGTAATTTTTAAATATGATTAGGTAAATGTAAAAAAGTAAACACATAAACGGATGTCTTTATAATAGCTAGGAAGTTAATGATTGAAATCACAACCATTTATTTTGTGTGACTACTAAGAATATTCCAACCATATTTGATCTTGTCCATAGAAAACTTATTAAACACTAAACCCCTATTAAATCTGCCCATTGTCAATAGGTATACGCCTTTCAGCGTAATGAGTACGCAATACTTAAAGACACACAAATAGCTTGAGTGTGATACAATTCCAAATCCCTACTTTAATTTAAGATTACGTGTACAAGTCACTTTTTGGGTGATGGCATTGCATTCCTAGAAATTGAGTTGGCAAAAAAATTCCCCAACTTTGTGCATGTGCCTTCTAATCGCATTAGAGTTACAAAATAATTCATAAAAATATTAAGTAAAAAGTTTACATATAAGATGTGAGACAACTACTTGTGTGTTT
>ML866516.1:0-10302 GCA_009831015.1 Picea engelmannii | reverse complement strand
ATTAAAAACGTTGTAGCATGTTCGTGGCAAAATAGATGATGAAAATGGATAAATGATTGAAATGCCTACCTGGTTTCACTATGAAGTCGTTAGCATGCTAGTTAAAATGTCTTGACAAGTCAGTATCGATCGAATGCCTTCTAACATGTACAGGCGGTATTCAAGCCAAAATTTAACTTAACGCAGAAGCGATGTTTAAGCTAAAATTTAACATAACGCGGAAGCGGATTTAAGAATTGGTTTCAAGAGATTTCTCGGAATGAAAAAAACGAAGTGGATCAACGATCGAAGTGTTTTTTATCGTTTAGCTATTTTATTTTTTGGGGGATAAAAATCAAATTGGGAAGGTTTCAATATTTTTTTAGTAGTTTAGTCTAAATTTATTTTTTTTGAGTTTTGAAGTGCATATTTTTACTAAATTTGATAAAAAATTGTTAGAACTTTAGATTTTAGTGATTGATTCTAGATAATTAAAATTAAAATGACAGAATGCTGAGATTTCAAACTAAACTTCAAAAACTGAATAAAAAGAACTGGAGGACCCGTTTCTGAACTGGAAAAAAAATTGAGACGGGAGACGTATTTGAACTTTTAGGTTACATTTTTTATATTATAAAATTGAAGAATATTAGTTCCTTCGGGATTTCCGTGAGGTGGGCAATTTTTTTATAAGGGAAAAGGCCTCGAAAGTGCCAGTTCACGAGTACACATTACATTTTGTTTATTAACTGTGAAAAATTATATCTACACGGTTTCCCATTTCCGCCCCATGTCCCACATTTTTTTAAAGTAGGAAACGATTATGACATTGCCATTATCTTTATATATGCGCGTAAGTTGTTCATGAATTTGAAAGCAGGAAGCTGCCAACTACAATCCAAAACCATCATTATCTTTATATCTGTGCGTAAGTTGTTCATGAATTTGAAAGCAGGAAGCTGCAAACTACAATCCAAAACCATCACATGTGATGTTGCCCCACTTGTAAGAGATCACGCTGATGTGAAGCCAGACAGACATTGGATACAAGTGTATGTCTTCGTCCTTTCTGTAAAGGGGAAGACAAGAGTTCTTTCTGTAAACGGGAAGACAAGAGCATGATTACCACACAGATAATTCAATTGAAGTAAGAGATCAGGCTGATTGGGAAGCCAGACAGACATTGGCTACATGTGTCTGTCTTCGTCCTTTTTGTAAAGGGGAAGAAAAGAGCATGATTACATCACACATAATTCAATTGAAGTAAGAGATCAGGCTGATTGGGAAGCCAGACAGACATCGGCTACAGGTGTCTGTCTTCGTCCTTTTTCTAAAGGGGAAGAAAAGAGCATGATTACATCACAGATAATTCAATTGAAGTAAGAGATCAGGCTGATTGGGAAGCCAGACAGACATTGGATACAGGGGTCTGTCTTCGTCCTTTTTGTAAAGGGGAAGAAAAGAGCAGGATCACATCACATATAATTCAATTGAAGTAAGAGATCAGACTGAATGGGAAGCCAGACAGACATTGGATACAAGTGTCGGTCTTCGTCCTTTCATTAAAGGGGAAGACAAGATACCCATGATGTAAAGGGGAAGACAAGAGACCTATGAGGTGTAGATCATTTGGTTTGTTCTCCATTAGGTTACAGGTTCAAATCTCTTCAAATCTTAAAAGTTCAAATCTCATGGGAGTGATTGAGGGTGGAAGTCATTTGTGGGGGGATTAAACTGTCCCACGAGGCGTCGAGGCTATAAGTTCAAATCTCATGAAAGGGGTTGAGGGTGGGAGTCATTTGTGGGGGAATTAAACTATCCCACTAGGTGTTCAGGCTAGACCGAGTCTTGCCCAATCCTAGTGACAACATCCTACCCCTGCCTGAGCTCAATCTAACTGTTTTAAAAAAAGAAACATGGTTACATCACAGATAATTCAATTGAAGTAAGAGATAGGCTGGTTGGGAAGCCACACAGACATTGGAGACAAGTGTTTGTCTTCATCCTTACTTTAAAGAGAAGACAAGAACATGATTACATCAAGAGATGATTCAATTAATCAATGTTCGTTAAAAATTGGTAACTGAATTCAGGTCGGGAATTTGATGGGCTACGGCCCGTCTTTTGTTCCTCAACCCATATTTGACACATTGTTATAAAAATCAAACGTCATCATTGAATTGCATTAAAATTATCTACCTGTCAAATTGACGTGTGACCGCCTCTAGTACCTCACAAAAACTCTAATGGGTATATCACATGTGAACTATAGCCTATAGGTATTAGGGTTACAGTGATAAAACACGGCTAGGGCCTAGGATTCTAGACGTGGAGGTTGGGTTTTACGCAACTTGCAAGGAAGTAGTTGTGTATAAGTAAATGCCATAAATGAATCCCCGTTGTTGCACTGTCGTGTCACCATAAGATACATAAATCTCGATGGTAGTGTGTTGCGCCATAATCTTGTTCATTGATCAAACTTCAGTGTTATCTGTTGCAGGCTGCAACCTGCTCATATCTGGTGGTGGTTGAAGTGTTTGTTTTTTATGTTTGCTTGGCTTTGCAACTTGAATGAATGTTTATTTGTGCAAATGATGTCGTATTTCATAGGCAATGCTCCACATTTATTGTGTATAATTTTTATGTCTCTTTCTCTCTTTGTAACTTAGTTTGTATTTGCAGTTTTTCCCATTCTTTAACATGATCTTCAAGGCACTCCAAGAGAAGAGAGAGCAGAGTTGTGTGAGGCCATGGGAGAGCTTGAAAATGCTATGAATGTGTAGACTTGCTTAAGAAGAGACAAAGATGCAGATGAGAATTTTGAAAATTTGATGGATAATGGAGACATTGTGATGGAGAAAATGATGTTGGGCAAAGCTCGGACAAGTTGTTTTGAGAGCAAGAATTTGGAGTTGAATGTGTTGGGTGAGAAGAGTTTGTTACTGTGTTGAAAGAAGGATTTAAGAGAAATGATTTAAATGAATGGGAATGGTTTGATTTTCTCTTAGACGAAGAGTAAAAGATGAAAAGATGAGAGGAATGAGTAATGGAAACGTAACTATGGTTTGCCTCCAAGTATAGAACCATTTTGAGTCCCTAAAGGTTTAGATTAAGTGAATTTTGTAGTTGTAGCTAAACTATAAATCTTAGGTTCAATCATGGAAGAGATGACAATTCTATTGCAAGCACATTAAGGGGTTCTAGCTGGAGAAGGAAATACAAGCAATGTTGATGGTGTTGGTAGCATTGGAAACTCCACATCTAGTTAGATGTACAAATAGTTTATTTTTGTTAAAAGGGCGATTTGTTGTGAGGAAATAATATGGAATGTCAGCTGGTTACACTATTGCATCTCTAAGTAGCGGATGTGCTTTTCCATATCAGATTTTTATGATTGTCACATATTGCTTTTCTTTGTAAAGAGTAATATACTGGAGACAACTAAGCATTTGTACATTAATCAATTTACTTTTAGATGAGATCAACAGAATTAGCATTAATCAATTCAATTTACTTTTAGATGAGATCAACAGAATTAGCATTAATCAATTTGCTTTATATGAGTTCAACAGAATTAGCATTATAAATCATATGATAGTGCAGGCATGGAACAAGGTTTTTTGGGCTCAAAGACGGAAAATGAAACAACCAAGGATAGCTTTGTTGTATTCATTATTCTGCTCATTACAAAAGGCAAAGTTCCATAGGAGTAACGGACAGATGACAGAATTCCATAGGAGTAACGGACAGATGACAGAAGTATAAGCATTATTGGATTTCTGAAATACTTTCAAAGCGTTTCCCATTTGACATGCTTCCCATTTACTCAGCGTACATAGGTGACAATGGAGATTTGTACACTGCTTGTGCTTACAGCAGTCTAACCTACCAGTGATTTGTTAATGTTTTTGTTTAGTGTGTTTTGTTAATGTTTTTGTTGAGCATGTTTTGGGTTATTTTTTATTATAAAAAAATTATAGTTAAAATATAAATTTATGATGATGAAATTAACAAATAACATTAAAAAAAATAAAAACTTATAAATCTATATAAAAATGACATGAATGAAAAAACAAACTCCTATAATCAAATTTCAAATTTGATTACACATTACAAATTTACACTTCACAGGCAGGTAAATTTGAAATTCCATGCCTGGCAGAATTAGACGTTGATGGTCACGGTTTTTTAAGACGTTGATGGTCACGGTTATTCAAGTTGTGAATGGCGTCGTGGTCCCTCCTCTGAACTACAACGGGAAATCCACCCTCCATGCGCGCAGTCAGGCAGTGAACGAGCTTTGGAGTTCTCTGACGCGAATCAACGGGCGGCTGCAATCTAAACATGGAAATCACGGTGGCCGCAACAAACTTCATCTCAATGAAAGCCATTTCTTTGCCCAGACAGACGCGAACTCCGCCTTGAAAGACTGCGAACTTGAAGGGACTCTGGGGGACGAAATGGCCGTCCTTGTTCACCCACCTCTCCGGCTTGAATTGGAGACAGTCGGCGCCCCAGATGGCATTCATCCGACCCATGGCGTACGGATGGTAAGTCACCCGAGTGCCTTTGCCCACAAACGTCCCGTCGGGCAGGACGTCATTGTGCAGGGCGTGCTTGGAGTCCAAGAGGACCGGAGGATAAAGTCTCATCGATTCGCAGATTGAAGCGTGCAGGTAATGCATGTTCTGCATCTCCTTGTAAGAAAACAGAACAGGACTAGAAGAGGATGAATCTATATCTTGTGATCTTGCGGCGATGAGGTGGGCTATTTCTTTGTAAATGGCTTCCTCTACGTGGGGATGAGAGGATAAGAGCCAGAAGAACCACGTTAATGCGGACGATGTGGTGTCTCTACCTGCCAAGATGAAACTGATGATCATATCTCGCAGAAATTCGTCTGAACAACAGTCCTCGCGTTCGACACCCATAGCGTCGGTGGGCATCTCATGTCCATGGCCTTTGCAGGTACTGTTGCTGTTGGTACTGCTGAGCACCATGAATCTAGAAAGGAGGTCCGATTGCTCCCACTTCGAATCGGAGGCCGTACAGCCGCCGTTGCTAATCTGACTTCTCCGACAGCGGATTACTTCCATGGCGAACTCGTGCACCACCGCAACGGCTTCCGAGAGGCGTTTCTCGGAGCCAATGTTGAGCATCCTTTTCATCTTCCACACCAACTGGATTGGTGCCGCCGACCTCCCAGCACTAAGCTTTGCTGCCACGTCGAGCGCTCCCGCCAGCTCCGACTCCGCAAAACGCGCGTCCAGCCACGCAGGATCCACCCCGAAGGCAACTTTGCAAATTGTATCGAATGCAAACCGCTGCAGAATGTCCTGTAAATCCAAGCAGCGACCCGTCTCGCTGGCGTTGTGCAGCATGGGCAGGAGTCGATCCGTGACCTCTTCGACGACTTTGAGAACGAAATTGCGGAGAGAGCCGGAACTGAACTCGTAGCTAGCGACCTTGCGCTGCAGCTTCCAGGTGTCCCCGTCGGCATTGAAGATCCCCTTCCCAAGAAGATCGTGGAGAATGGCGGTGAAGGGGTTGCCCTTTGGATAATTGTCGAACCGCGTCTTCAGAATGTGCTCCAGGTTTTCAGGATTCGCCGTCAACACCGTCCGGATTCCCCCGAGACGCTCCAACACGATGGTCTGCGTGGGGGACTCTGCCAGCATCTCGGCAGCCCATTCAATGTGCCTCCGGCGATTCTTCCAGAACGCGAACAGCGAACCCACAAGCGGATACCGGTTGGGTCCATACTTCAATATCACTCCCTTGCCACTGCCACTACAACTGGGATGACGCGTTATGAATTCCCGCAGCTTGTAGAAAAGAAGCTGCACGGAAAACACCGACACCAACGCCATCGCCAATTGCAGTACTAAATTCATACTCTCCGGTTCCAGAGAAGATAGTAAAACTAAGGATTTTCTCCAGTTCTGCCTCGACTAGTTGCTAAAGGGTTGGTTTGTTCTACAAACACGATGGCAATGGACGTTATTATTGATGAGAGGCGTGATGGATGTGGAGTGTTAAACACGTTGTGTGCGTGTCAATGGATGCCAACCGGGCAGAGGCAGATGATCTGATTTGTATCGGATTCTGCGAACTCAGCCGTGGTCCGTGATCGGTAGAGAGCCGGCGGTGGCACGCCTTTCTCAATACCGACATTATCTCCAGCAACATCCCGGAATCCCAATCTATCAAAATCCAACCAATATTTAAGTATACCGAAATCCCACCTCAACGAAATCAAATTCGATTACCACCTAATCAAATCAAATCTATGGATGCACGTTCTTAAATATGAATCTCTGGATTTCCACCTAAATTCCCTTTTTCCTTTACTTTTAGAGTGAGATAGCCGATGAGTGGGATGCAACAGTGCTGGTCATACTTATATTCTTTCCTGAGCTACAGCCAACACCCGATAAGCTGTGGTAGTTGTTTAATACTGCCTACATACAAGACGATAAGGGATGGCATATGCTGTTGAGGATAGCGCTCCTCCACGACGGGTACCAGCTAGGCCCACCAAATTGGCCTTGTCCCGTTGGCATTTGGTCGGGCCGTTGTCCTTCCCTGTCTCACGCCACGTTTGCAGGTACCATCTATCGGACACGTGCTTACCCTGATAACTCATGTGTATCCTTGTTGAACCCCCATTGGTTCACCAGATATCTCCCTTGCATGCGGCTACAATCCCCTCAGTTTCTTCCTCAAGTCCCTTCACGAACCTGGCCACTCCACTCAATACCTTGATTGGGCGAAGCTATTTGCGCTTTTTTATATTATCGTTCGCCCCGCTCTACGACCCAATTTAGCTTCACCTTTGCTGAGGATCATCCCCCTGTTTCATGAGCATTGTTGGTCTTTCCCCCTTTCGATTTGACTCTGGTATCGTCGAGTCCCTACAACCGAGTTCAGGTGAGAGAGTATTGTGGCGTTGTTTCTAATCGAACGACGCCCATCACGTTGTTTTGTATCATCATTTCCCCTCTCTGTAGAGCAGTTCAGCGTTGGTTTTGTGGAGGACTGTCCCCTATTTCGTGGGCACCGTTTTCTCCCCACTGACCTGTTCAGCTCTGTTTTGGGGATTGTAGGGGATGTATCATCCCAGTGAAGAGCTCGGGAAGATGGCGGCAACATCCACACCGGTTTACTTGGCCCGAACTATGCTTAACACTTAGAAACTTTCACCATTTAAAAGTCTTATGATTATATTCATACTTAGAACATCCAACAATGAGAAGAACGCATCAAAACACATTAAACGAATGTGCAAGTAAGGTGAACGGCCAAACTTGCCTAATACCCAATTTTTATTACAAAGACAATCTGCAACTAGTGCCACACCAAACATGTTTTTACAAGGAGTCTCCGCTCAGTTTATCCAACAATACCCTAGGTGAAACACAAAAGATAGACCTCCGTCATGTCACCTTATGAAAACCCTTTGTGCCATCAAAACACTAGATGAATCACTTCATACTTTGTCTTCATGCTTCAAGCCTATGGTTCATGTTGCCCTTGCAATTGTTCGTTCGACTCCCCTCTCGGTTGCCAAGCTCTTCATCACTTCATGACTAGAACATCGAACCTCAACATCGAACCCAACTCGTCCAACGACTACCTTGTCTCAAGAAAACTCACCCTCTTCCATTGTCTTCATTTGCAGACTCCACAAGGTTCACAAGTCACCCAACAGGGTCTACTTGGCCCTTGGGAAGAGCTTGCCCTCTCTACCTAGATCTTGCCTCAGACGCCTCAGTTCCTACAGTGGCGAAGTATGACGGTTCCATGCAATCTCCCTTTCATTTTGGTCTCACCTTCATGTATATATAGCTTCCCAACTCATGGACCGACATGTCTCCTTTCCATTGGGAGAGTTGGCCTTTGTTTCGTCACATTTTGTTCCCTTAACGATTTGGTCGACCATCATTAGGTGCGTGCACCCTTTAGGTGAGTCAGGTTGATTCACCTAAGTGTGCTCTCCTTTCTCTTGGCCGACTTGTTCGTTCATTGGGAGCCCAAGGCTTTCCCACAATTGTTCATTCAACCGTCTTCATGGTTTATTTGTGTTGCATGATGCCTTGATCACGTCTGTCTAACCCTTCAATAGATGTGACCTCCCGTTCCATCCAACTCATCATTCAGGTGCGCACATCCCTTACATGAGTTGGGACGACTTACCTAAGCACATCCTCCTCACACCTTAGTCATTTCTTCGTTTGGTGATGCACCCGGTCCTCTTCCCATGTCCTCCATCAAGCCAACCCACCTAACTTGTGTCATAAGCCATCTTTGGGTGGAATCGCCCCTTGGCGCATCGCACACCCAAGAAACCCCAATTCATCCCCTATATGAAGACTTCGTGTCTTCAAGTGCATCAAGCATCCTGCCTACCTGATAATCTTCGTTTCAGTCTATGGTGGAAGTGTGCACACCCAAGTTTACACCCTAGCCTTACATCCTCCCCCACTCCAAGTTTTTTCCGCCCTTGGCAACATCCACAAAAATATGTCGTCTCCAAGCCTTTACCCGAACTCATGCCTCCATTGCAATCGTTGCTGGAAACCCCAAGTTTTGTGTCAAGATGGAAACCCCAAATTTTTCCATTGTAGAAACTTCAAGTTTCCTATGAAGTGAAACCCCAACTTCCCACAACACATGTGATCATCTATGACATCATGCAACCATCCACACTGTTCAAAGTCATGGTGCGACCAACCTGTCTCTTCTCCAACTCTATCTACAATGTTGTCCAAGCTACTTTTGTTGTTATGACGATCACTTTCTACCCCACTCCGATCACAACCACAATTAGAACTGAAAAATGCAAAATGTCTAAGTGTTGAACGGTCATGTTGAACTGTTGCACCCATACTCCAATTACTTCCTCTATGTCTCTGCGCATTGATTCAACTAACCACATTTTAGACAAGTTGGGTGATCAATCCAATTTCAAATCTGTTGTTGCAACTTGACACAACTGAATGTAATCATTTCTTCCCATGCGTCCAGCATACTGTCCAACCCAAAATCACCAAGGTAAGATTCCATTTTCGTCTTTGCTTCTCTCATCGTCCAACTCTATCAAGAAGTTTTTTGCAACGTCCAAGCATTGCACAAACGAATCACTGTACATATGGATTCTGACCCATTCACTATGTCACTACGCACTAACTCGTCCAAGTGTTGAATTAGTTGGATGGCCAGTCCAGCCATCTTACTCACTAGTACAAAGGCACACCTCCATGTTAAAATTGGCTTCCTCAGTTCGCAAATCGACTCATCTACACAACATCTCACAAGGGAAAACTCCCTTGCCTTGCCGCATTGCGATGTCACTCCAAAATGAATTCTTCTTCTAACTTTCTAACTTCATCACCTAATCTTGTTGTGAAATCTGTTGTCACTTCCTCCCACCATTGCACCCAACTCATCCCATATCCAAGCTATGCAAAAAGTCAAGGAAATCATTGCACGTCTACCACCTATGTGACCAACCAAATCCACTCTCTTCACTCATCCCATACACTGTAGGATCCTCGAGACTACATCATCACTGTTGCAACCATGCAATCCATGGAATCATGGTTCACTAACAAGTTTGTCCAAGTCAAGTGTGAGCCTGGCTTCATCGGTCAATATCCCATATTCTTCGTCACTTGCCTATGAAATACCCCAAGTGTGCAAGTCTCACATGTCCAACAATCATCACCACACTACTACTTCATCTGTGTCATGTTTCAACCTGTCTTTTCAATCCTCTTATATCTATAAGTCAACAACTGCCTCCACATGTGTCTCCACATACTGTCCAAAGTGATCCAAGGTAAATGAGCCACCACTGCCCTCATTCTTCTCTTGGAACAAATCGTCTTGTTTCTGCCCCAAGTCATTTCATCCTTTGGATTTCTGTTGCGACGATCAAGTCATCACATTATGTCTCAACAAAAATGGCTAAGGCACCTCACCCAACCTCTCAAAGGAAACATCGTCTCACTATCTTCTTCGTCTCAACAAACCCTTCAACACACCTCATAAAAGAGCTAGACATTAATCAAACTCGTCCCAATATCTATAACCAAATCTGCCTAATTCCACTTCTTGAACTCAACCAAGCAAGTCGTCCCACATCCTCATCTGTATCTGCCAACACCAGGGTGCTCCGAATTGTTCTGTGACTCTCATGAAGCTTGCAACACTTGGAACTCCCCCAAGTTTGGGGTGGAAATATGTTGTACTTGTCTTCAACCAAATCTCTCCATCTCCCTCCAAAGAACCCATCGCAACAACTCATATTCTGCAAAGAAA
>ML866515.1:13137-25171 GCA_009831015.1 Picea engelmannii | reverse complement strand
CCTCCCTCTCTCTCTCCTCCTCCCTCCCACTCTCTCTCCTCTCTCCTCTCTCTCTCTCTCTCTCCTACACCTACTCTTATCTCCCCCCCTCACTTTGTATCCACGTACCTCTCTATCACCCACTCCACCCCCATTTCTCTCTTTACTTGATCCGGATTTTATGAGCAGAACAAAATGAATACAGATTATTAATAGTTGCTTAACACAAAATAACAAAGATACAACAAAACTGGTTTTCTATTCAATAACAAAATAAGATGAAACTATAAAATGCAATGAAGAAGATTAAAATGAGGCTCTAAATGCATTTTTACAATAAACAAGAATGCCAAAAACCCTAGACATCCAAAAACCTAACCCTAGGAGATGAAGCGCCAAAAGTCATGTGGGCCCCGTTTGGGTAAGTTGTACATCAACTTTCTGGGGTTGTATCTTTTGCATACGATCTTCGTTTTAGGCATGTGATAGCCCATTGGAAAGGTATCATTGAGGATATTCATTTTTGGGGCTCAATCATGCCTTCGGCTATCATGGAGGAGATCGATCCTGGAAAACCTTCATTTAGGCCCTCAAAATGGCCCCGGAAGTTAAAACTGCTAAAAATAGTAAATTGCCAAAATTTTCAGAAAATTGTTTTGAGCCAGTTGGAAAAGGTGGGTGTCCACCGATATCCATATAGATCAATCATCCATACTTAGTAATAAATGGTCTCCATTGCATTGAGGTCCCCCATCAGATGAGGAAATTTCTGCTGAATTTGGCCCCGGGTGAGCCACTTGCCTTGGTGCAGGAGTTTCCCTGCTTTGACGACTCGATAAATCTGGATCCTTTGTTGTTGAGTGCCCTTGATTTGTGTGTCCACAATATGATGATTGTATTCCTGTTGTATGCAGTCGGGGTTGAGCTCTATTGTTGTCAGTTGTTCTGCTACTTCTGAGGTGTCCAATAATGGTGGGAAATAAGGGCGAAGGAGATCCACATTGAACACTGGGTGCAGGCCAAGGAAATGAGGAATGTTGAGCTCAAAAGAATTATCCCCCACGACCTTGGTGATAGTGTACAACCCATAAAGGAGTGGGCGAAGCTTCCGATGGGGTCCTGTAAGGCGTTCTTTCTGCAAGTGCAACCAAACTTTGTTGCCCACCTAAAAATTATGTGGCACCCGATGTTGATCATGGCATTGTTTGTACTTGTCGTTGGACTTCTGTTTGATATCCTAAACTTGTTGGCAGATGTCCTGGATCCTCTCAATGAACCGGGTGGCTTTGTCAGCTTCAGTTGGAGCAGGAGATGAGTCGGTCGAGGTGACCGCAAGGGGAAGTGAAATATCTATGGAACCCAATGGTTGGAATCCCAACCCCACCTGAAAGGGGCTGTGGCTGGTTGAGCTATGCAGGGCTTGATTGTAGCTATGATGGACATAGGAAAGGCTCTCATTCCATGTGCGAGGGTGATTTGAATTATACATGCGAAGGATATGCACAATCATTCGATTTACAACCTCGGTTTGGCCATCTGTCTGGGGGTGGAAGGCCGTGGATTTGGTGAGCTTCGTGTCTAGCAGTGACCAGAGGCTCGACCAAAATGTGTTGAGAAATAGACTATCCCGATCTGAGACAATGGTTTGTGGGATTCCAAAATGTACCCAGACTTGTTCAAAGAAGAGCTTGGCAGTGGCCTCTGCTGTGATTCTCTTCTTGTAGGCAACCATAATCTCCATCTTAGAAAAGCGATCAACAACCACAAAAACACAGTCATTTCCCCGCTTGGTGGATGAGAGGCCCGATATGTAGTCCATTGAGATGGATTCCCATGGACTGTCAGGAGTAGGAAGAGGGTTGTACAGGCCCTATTTCTTAGTGGTTGGTTTGGAAATAATGCAGGTAGTGCAAGACCTGATATACTTGCTGACTTCCTGTCGAAGTTTCGGCTAGTAGAAATGTTTCTGTAGCATCACCACTGTCTTTTTGATGCCGAAGTGTCCTGCCACCCGACTATAGTGGGATTCCCAGATCATCTTCACTCGCTCACTTGACAGAACATAGATATGGCCCAGATGACACAACAACCCATCCTGAAGATGGAAATTATCGAAAACTTCATTTTCACCCAACATTTCGTAGGTGGTGGCGAAGTCAGGGTCTGTCTCATAGAGTTGGGGCCATCTAGATGTCTCATGGCCGCAAGAGTCTATCACCATGGTGAGTTCCACGACTGGCGGTCTGCTCAGGAAATCAGTGAAGTGATTGGTGCTTTCTATTTTATACTTAATGTTGAGGTGGAATTGCTGCAAGTATGTGGACCACTTTTGATGGCGGTCATTTTGCAATTTTCCCTGTGTCTGCATGAACGGCAGTGGCTTATGATTAGTGTGGATGACTATCTCCTTCCCAAGAATGTAATGTATCCACTGGAGGTAGGATTACACAATGGAGTACATTTATTTTTCATAAGTAGGGTACTTACAGATAGTATCTGACAGTGTCTCACTATGATAGGCCACAGGGTGGCCGTGCTGAGTGAGAACAGCGCCCATGGAATAGTCTGAAGCATATGTCTCGATCTCAAAGGGATGTTGCAGGTATGGTAGTGAAAGTACTGGGGCTGATCACATGCATTGATTCAAATCATCAAATGCTTGTTTTTGGGACTAACCTCACTTAAATTTCTCCTTACCACCACCCTTGTTTATTTGGCTGAGGCCCCATGCAATATGGGAGAATCCCAACACGAACCTGTGGTAGAAATTGGCAAGGCCCAAGAAGCTTCGAAGCTCAGTGAGTGTTGTTGGGGTTGGCCAGTCACGGATGACTTCGATCTTGGATGGATCCACATGTACGCCATGCTGATCAATGATGTATCCTAGGTAATGGACCCGGTCCATGCCAAAGGAGCATTTTTCCAAGTTGGCGTATATCTTGTGCTACCGTAGGGTGTGCAGAACCTGCTGAATATGCTACGAGTGTTCGGCCCAAGTCTTGCTGTAAATTAGAATGTCGTCCAGATACACCACTACAAAATTATTGGTGAATGGTTGCAGGATATCGTCCATCATCCTCATGAAAGTGGTTGGGGCATTTTTCAAACCAAAGGGCATGACCAACCATTCAAAAAGGCCTTTCTTTGACTTGAAGGCAGTCTTCCATACATCTGTCTGTTCTATCAGTACTTGGTGGTAGACAGACTTCAGATCAATCTTACTGAAGTATTTGGCCTCCATGAGTTGAWCAAGGAGGTYATCGATTCAGGGAATCAGGTACTGGTTTATGGATGTGATTTTATTCAGAGCCCGGTAATCAATACAGAGTCRCCAGGTTCCATMTTTCTTCTATACCARCAYGAATGGGCTCCCRCAAGGTGATGAGCTAGGGTGGATGTKCCCCTTGTGGAGAAGTTCTTGGATATGTCTCTTGATCTCCTCATTCTCTAACAAAGAGCGACGATAGACTAGCCCATTGGGTAGCGGTGTKCCARKGGTTAGATCGATGGGGTGCTTGACCTGGTAGTGCARAGGTAGCCCTATAGGTGAGGAGAAGATATATGAGTATTCCTCCACGACCTTATCTACTTTCTTCTTCTATGTGGAGAGGTCGACTGCAGAGACCCTGTATGTGGCTGTGATTTTCTGCTTATTCTGAGAGYGAATCACGAAGAAGAAAAAATTCCCCGTCTGAGAGATGACCTTCCTGCATTGCTTAGCAGAGATCAATAAAATAGCACTAGGTGGGACTGCCTCGGGTATCCTGTACAATTTCCTTTTCAAAGTAATAATAACACTACGAGGCCTAGACTCATATACAACATGACGTTTCCATAAATAAGGTTATCCCAAAATAAAATCACAAACTTCGAGAGGAGCAACATCACACAATACCCCATCTTTGAAGGGCTTGATGTCATACGATAGTCAACACTGTTGGCTGATGCGGAGATCGATTACTTGGAGGAGCCATCCAATGGTGTAGGGTTGTGGGTGCGACGTTGTTGGAAGGGCCAGCCACTTGTCGACCTCTATTGAGATGAGGTTCTTCTGGCTACTTCTATCAATGATGAAGTGAAGCGAGGTGCCTTTTACCCACATCTGTGAATGGAAGAGGTGCTCTCCTTCTTCTAGCTCATCTAGTTCACCAGGCTGGAGCTTGGTGGTAGAAACGGTGGCACTGGGTTCCATGTCAATGATCTGTCTTCCCCTTTCTAGTTCTGGCTCAGAGTCAGAATCTGCATCTGATTCAGAGGCTTTCACTTCGGCCACCAGTGACTATTTTGAGCGACAATCAACAGTGTTATGCCAAGGTATCTTATGGAAGTCGCACCACTTCCCGATATCTTTCTTTGTCTTTCCGGTGTCCTTATTTGCTTGTGGCTTGGATTGGTAGTCCTGATACTGTCCATATTTTCTCTGTCCTTTTTTATGTGGGTTGGGGCCGCCCTTTCCTGGATTTTTTTGTGAGGGGTTCCTAGGCCCAAATTCCCGCGTCTTTTGTTTGAGCTTCTGCTCGATTTTGATGGCATATCGGTAGGCTGCGCCCAAGGATGAGATGTATAGAAATTCCATTTCTGTATGGATGTATCTATGCAGAGCACTACGATACTTGAGCACCATATGTCGCTCTGAATATTTGATACCCAGCTTGGTGTGCAAGGTATGGAAGATATTTGTGAAATCTGGCACTGCTTGGTCTCTTTCTTGCCGCAATGTGGTCCATTTGGTATACAGGTCGTCATAACTTATGACAGGGTAGTATTGTTCCTTAATAGCATCCCTGAATGATTCCTAGGTGGCCGTGACTAAAAATAATGAGGTTTCCTCTGTTTCCTTTTGCTCACAAAAAGTTTCCCACCAATCTTTAACATGGGGAATGACTTTGAGGAGCACAAAAGTAATATTTTCTCTATTCGAAAAGTTATGGACAGAAAAATACCCTTCTAGTCTATTCAACCACTTGTCTACAACATCTGCGTCTATATGACCTTCAAATATAGGAATATCTAAGTTTATTTGTACCTTGAAGGGGGCGACGCCTCCGGTCGAAGAAGATGCATCGCCTGTTGGTAGTCGCCGAAGGATTTGCGTGAAACTATCCATCATCTCATTCCTCTGTTGCATGAGGTATTCCTCAATAAACAGTTTGAAAGGATCTCCTGTCCCATCATCTTTCTTTTCTCCTGCCATGAGAGGTTTCTTGGGCGTGAGAGAGATTTTTTCCTCAAGAGAAACAAGCTCAAGACCCAACTCTTTGTACTCCGACCTCGTTGGGGACATGCATTAAGACAACAAGGAGCGTACCGCTCTGATACCAATGATCCGTATTTTATGAGAAGAAAAAAATGAATACAGATTATTAATAGGTTCTTAACACAAAATAATAGAGATACAACAAAACTAGTTTTCTATTCAATAACGAAATAAGCTGAAACTGTAAAATGCAGCGGAAACAAGCTTGCTGGAATGGTGGCTGCTTATCTCTGAGAAGAGATGTGACAGCTGCGCGCATTCGCAAGAAGAATATTATAATGAGGTTCTAAAGGAATTTTTAAAATAAAAAAGAATGCCAAAAAACCTAGACATCCAAAAACCTAACCCTAGGAGATGAAGCGCCAAAAGTCATGTGGGTCCCGTTTGGGTAAGTTAGTACATCAACGTCTCGGGGTCATAACTTTTGCATACGGTCTCCGTTTTAGGCGTGTGATAGCCCGTTGGAAAGGTACCATTGAGAATATTCATTTTGGGGGCTCAATCATTCCTTCATCTATTATTAAGGATCTATATCCTGAAAAACCTTCATTTAGGCCCTCAAAATGGCCCCGGAAGTTAAAACTGCTAAAAATAGTAAATTGCCAAAATTGTCAGAAAACTATTTTGAGCTAGTTGGAAAAGGTGGGTGGCCATTGATATCCATATGGATCATTAACTCTCAGTATATCTCCCTCTCCCTCACTCTCATAGACTCTCTTTATCTTCTTCTCTCCCCCTCTGACACTCTTTCTATTCCTCTCTCTCCACCCCCCTTATCTTTATTTCTCTCTCTACCTCTCACACTCTCTCTCTACCCCCCATATATGTATTTCTCTCTCTCCCTCTCAGACTCTTACACACTATAGAAATTTTGGTATATGGAAAGGCAAGAAGTGTCCTTGACCTAAACATGTCAATACCTAGACCTATACCTAAACCTAGACATATAAATACCTAGACATAGAAAGGGATGGAAAGACCTAGACCTATACCATAGACCATGAAATATACCATGATTTAGACCTATATGATTACCATGGCATATACCTATAGCTATAGCTAAACCATGACCTAGACTAGGAAATATACCTAGAGCTAGACCTATACCATGACCTAGGACTATACCATGACCATGAACATGATCATGACCTATACCATGACATAGATATTGACCTAGACCTACTAGCTCCATCTAAGCCTAGGGATAACCTATACAATACCCTTAACCCCCTCCACAAATGATCCCTAAATACGCTTTCCCTATACCTCTTTTCGAATTCCCCACAACCTTTTCACCCACATCTTGGTGCTGTAACCATTTCTCTATGCCTCAAAACACTTTCAATCCTAATCCAGTAGGTCCTAGTTGTGTCCAAACCCCTATACATATTTATTCATAAATTTGTTTGGTCTACAATAAATGATATATTCATTGCTTTAAGAGAATTTACATTCTCTTTTGACTTGAAATAACTAGGGTGGCATCATGACCGGCCTCATCTAATCGCATAAGATACAATAGATGTTCCTCTTCGACAGAGGTATTTGGGAGAAGTTCGACGGCTAGCTTCAAAGATGGTATTTCACATTCAATTGGGAGAACAAATTCAATGTCGTAGACTAGTTGAAAGGGGGTAAATCCTGTAGTAGATTTCACAGACACCCGATCGACCCATAATGCCAAAAACAACATCGTGTGCTAGGTGGTCTTATGGATTCCTATTATTCGACGAAGCATAGTGATAATGATTTTATTTATTGCTTCAACTTGGCCATTGTCCCGTGGATAGTAGGGGGTTTAGTTTTCATGCCGAATACCAAACTTGTCGATAAGTTCAGACATCATAAAGTTTCGAAAATGGATACCGTGATTAGTAATGATAGCTTGTGGTATCTCGAATCGAGTAATAATATGATTAAATATGAAAATGGTTGCAGTTTTCCCAGTATTGTCGAAGGTAGGAATTGCCTCGGCCCATTTCATGAAATAATCCACGCCTACGATAATGTATCCATGCTCCCCGACCGAGTGAGGGTTACATGTCATGAAATTGATACCCCATTTCGGGAAAGGTCCGACGGAAACTACAGGGTGTAAGGGAGCGGGATGTGATATTATTTTATTATTGTACGTTTGGCAAGCATGGCATTTTTTGACAGCGTTAATACAATCCTTAATAAAGAAGGCCAAAAATACCCTTCTCGTAAGATCTTCTGGGGAGTAGCATACCCATACATGTGACCACCACATGCTCCAGAATGGCAGTCATTCAATGCTTTCTCAGCCTCATCATAGGTGATACATCATCGAAAAATAGACTCAACCCCGTGGCATTAAAGAGTGTCACCGAGGATGATATATTGATGAGCTTGATATCGTATACGACAATGATCAGCGCTAGATATATTGGGGCGGAAATTTTGAGTCATGATATATATAATGATATCTCCATACCAAAGGTCATTGGAACTAATCAGAAAAAGAGATTCATCAGGTAAATAATCTTCTGCTACGTTTTATGTCTCAGTGCAGGGAAGGTCACACATCAATTCGACAAACACCAAAGATTTCTTAGACTTTGCGTGTTCTAATTCTAAGTCAAACTCTTGGAGAATCACTATCCATTTAGAGTACTTCCCCCCTAGCAATTGGCATGTGAGAATGTGCTGGACGAAAATTACAGTGGTCTTGCATAATAGGATGTAGTGACAAAAACGTTGGATAGCTTGAACAACTGTTAGGGCCAGTTTTTCAACATGTAAGTATTTGGTTTCAATGGTCGTTAGACTCCGAATCAAATAATAGATGACATGTTCGTTGTGTGAATCATCTTCTTGGACTAGAACCATGGCGATGGTAGAGTTTGAAGCAACGAGATAAAGGAAGTAATCTCGACTTTAATTGGGTGGGAAAAGTAATGGGGCACATGTTAAAGTCAGTTTCAAAGCTTTGAAATCTTTGTTGGCAGTGGAATCCCATATTAACTCAGAACATTTATTTAGCAGTCGAGTAAATCCAAGCGTTAATTGAGCATAGTTTGGGATGAAACGACGTAAAATTTTTTCCTTCCCTTGCAAACGTTGAAGCTGGTGAAGTGAAGAGGGAGCAGGAAGATTGAGGATCGCTTCAACCTTCAAAGGATTGACCCTAATCCCCTGGCGTGAAACGATAAAACCTAGAAGTTGGTCGGACTCCACACAGAAAACACATTTGTGTGGGTTTAAGCATATACGATAGAACCGACAATGAAGGAAAATGGCTTGGAGGGGTGTCGTATGGTCACTACGATGCATGGAATGTACCAATAGTTCATCTAGATATGGTTGTATAATTTTCTTAATGTCATGAAAATCGTAAGACATGGCACGTTGAAAAGTCGCACTGGCGTTATTTAAACTGAAGGGTAGTTTCCGATAGGCAAATGTGCCCCAAGGACAAATAAAAGAGGCTTTTTGTTGATCTGCGGGCAAGATGTTTATTTGATTATGGCTGGAGAAACCATCCATTAAAGAGAATATTTCACTCCCAGCACAATCGTCGATGATCTGGTCAATGAAGGAGGTGGGAAAGTTGTCCTTAGGACAGGCTTGCTTTATATCCCTATAATCGACGCAGACACGGATCATACCTTGTTTCTTGTTAACTGGAATGAGATTGGATACCCAATTAGCTAAAGCCACAGGATAAGTAAAGCCAATTTTAAGAATTTTTTCGACTTCAAGCTTAATAGCAGCTACTTTACGGGGATGGACCGGACGAAGTCTCTGCTGGATGGGTCTAGTGCCCGGGTATGTATTAATTTTATGTACAACAATATCAGGGTCAATACCTGACATTTCTTCATAGCTCCAAGTGAATATGTCACAAAAATCTTGAAAAAGTGATTTATATGCGACAACCTCGTCCGTGGAGCACAAAGATCCGATGTGAACAATTTCAACAACTCCTAGTTTAATGGATATATCGAGGGGTATGGTGGGAAAAATATTACTTAAGTTCCCTTCATATAACATGTCATGTGATGAGTCGGGAATAGAGGAAATGACAACAACGGTCGACGAAGTCAATATACGTTGGTAACTCTCGATGGTGTGTTGTTCGAGGAAGAGAATGGAATGATGATGTCCATCATCCCAAGGGGTGTCTTCAATCAACATAACTGACATAATCATCTTGTCTGTGGGAAAAATAACATGGAACGGGTTAGGAGACGAATCACCAAGAGAGAGGGTAGAAGGGGTTTCCGATTGAATGGCTTGTTAGGTGGATTCAACTGAACTTAAAGGAGTTTGGTTGCCGTAGCGAGGATAATCACCAGGTTCGGGTATTACCCATGGGTCAGAAGATGTGTGATTTTTGCGAACGGAGGTGGAAACCATGTTGATCGAGGAAACCAAAGGAAGTGGAGCATCAGGAGGTGGGATTGGGAATGTACCCATCAAAGTCATATATTTAAGTAGGCCCACACCGACGTTCTCATACCTAGGCAGTGTCTTCGCGATAAAAGGTATGTTGCTAGTACAAGTGTCAGAGTTGAAAAATGATAGTTGGTCGACAGTAACGACCTTTCCCTGATGTGGAAAACGTAAAACATGAAAAATGGTAGACACAACGGTGTGCATCGCATCAATCCAGCTATGACCAAGTAAGAGGTTATAATCGAGAGGTGCATCAAAGACCTCAACTTCAACATTGACCAATTTTCCTTCCAACGTAATAGAAAATGAAGGAAGTACACCGTAGGGCTTAAAGCTAGAGCCATTGAAGGCCTTAAGCGTGTTATGTGATTCCATAAGAGGAGGAGAGCCAATGGACTTCCAACATGCAACAAAAATTACACACGTGGAGGCACCCTCATCAATAACAATCCTACAAATGTTCTTGTCGGAGACAACAACTTGTATTTGGAATGCTAGTTGAGGGGGGAGTCTCAGAATGTGATATTTGATGTCAAAAATTATCAAATTTGTATCCGTAGGATCAATTCCACCGATAGCCTATAGCAGTGCCTTCCGTTGAGCAGGGAAACTTTTAAGGACTTCGAGAGTCGACATTGCAGAAGGTGCTTACGCCAGATCCTCTACAATATTATAGTTCTGAGCATCATGTGCATGAGGGTTGAAGGTGGACTTTCGAGAAACACCCTTTGGTGGAGGGTGAAGAAATGTATCAAGACTCGGTCGTTTGAGATGAATAGGACCGTTGGGAGGTGAAGTTGAGGGAGGTTGTTGAACCAATGAAGGTGGTCTATCGTCAACCATCTCCTTTGAGGAAGAGTAATATTTGGCTCGAGTAGTAAGTGTGACGTCATTCTTTCTAGAATCACCAGTACACATGAGTACATAAGAAGTAATGGAGGCAGAGGGTTGGTCATGGATGACCAGTTGGGCATGTTGTTGAGAAGGGAAAGTTTGAGACAAAATGACAGGTGTGGGAGGTTTTGCGGTCCCTTGGAGGAACTTAGTAACCTCGACCCGTCTTGGACAATATTTCATATAGTGATCATCACCATAGATAAAGCAAGGGTATTGGGGTTTGCACTTATCCTTATCATCAACAGGTTGGGTTTTGGCTTTCTCAGATTGCGGGTTATTTTTATCCTCCTTACTCTTACCCTTCCCTTTTTTAGATTTGTTCTTTCCGGTAGGGGTAGATTGAACAGAGTTAACCTAAGAGGTTTTTCCGGTGGGAGGGGTAGGAGACAGAGCATTTTGAACATTAGAAGCATTAGACTTCGGGTTGGTGGGAGAGGTTTGCATATTTGTAGGTTGAGCATGGAAAGTTCCAATCACACCATCAGTCACATGAGAAGCAACATGGGTAGTTGAGGTAGCGGTAGTATAAGGGCGAGGTGCATCAAGGAGTAAGTCGTAAAGAGTACCCATTTGTGAATAAGAGAGGTCGAGGTACTGAGCGCGACTGATAGCCTATTCTTCGGTGACAACTCCACCCATGGCAATATCATGATAAATTTCATTTGCGAATGATTTCGTGAACCACTCTACCAATAACTGATCGAGAAGATCGATTTTGATCAAACGTCGTCTTCGTCTCCACTCATGAATGTGATCAGACATGTGAGTGGCCTTAGTTTGCTTGAAGGAACTCAGGATATTGGTTCCTATTTCACAATGGATTGGTAATTGGTAGTGTGTAAGGAAAGCCATGGCTAGGGTATTAAAGTCAGTGAAGTAACCTCATGGTAGTTCTATATACCACTTTGTAGCCGAACCCGTGAGATTTCTTTGGAAGAGTCGTAACCGAATGGATTCATCCATCAAAGAATTGGATGAACACCAAAGGTGGAAAGTCATGACATGGTTGTTCGGATCCTCTCCCGGTTTACCATCAAATTTTGGGATGTCGAACGGTAATTTGGTGGGTATAACGAGGTAGTGGGGAGAATGTAGGATAGGATCATTCAAGATTCTAGACAAATCAAGTAGATCCAAAGTGGCTAAAAAGGGTAATTTTCTATTCACAGTAGGATACTGGTGACTTTGGGGAGGGAGTCTCGTCGGTATACCAGTAAGACCATAAGCAATTTGCATGTGAGGTGAAGGTCCTAACAGATTCAGACGTGTGTGTTGCACCTTTTTCGTCACCTTGGTGAGAAAATAAGAGGTGCTTGCATGCCCAGTTGGGTCTTCCTGAGCAGGACAACTGTAGAGGAAAGAGTTAGAGAAATAAAAACAAAACTATAAGCAAGAATTAAACTAATACAAACTAAAATCATAAGCATAGGGACATAGAGATAACAAACACAAAAAGACCCATGTCACCAATGTTTTTAGGCT
>ML866514.1:7241-18858 GCA_009831015.1 Picea engelmannii | reverse complement strand
TCTAGGTAGAGTAGGCTAGGATAGGTTAGGATAGGTTAGGATAGGCTAGGATAGGTTAGGATAGGTTAGGATAGGCTAGGATAGGTTAGGATAGGTTAGGATAGGCTAAGATAGGCTAGGCTAGTCTAGCTAGAGAAGGCAAGGATACGTTAGGATAGGCTAGGCTAGGCTTGGAAAGGCTAGGCTAGTCTAGGTAGAGTAGGCTAGGATAGGTTAGGATATTTTAGGATAGGCTGGGATAGGTTAGGATAGTCTAGGATAGGTTAGGATAGCTTAGGATAGGCTAGGATAGGCTAGGCTAGGCTAGGCTAGTCTAGGTAGAGTAGGCTAGGATAGGTTAGGATCTGCTAGGATAGGCTAGGATAGGTAAGGCTAGGCTAGGCTAGTCTAGGTAGAGTAGGCCACGATATGGTAGGATAGGTTATGATAGGCTAGGATTGGTTATGATAGCCTAGGATATAATAGGATAGGCTAGGCTAGTCTGGGCTAGTCTAGGTAGAGTAGACTAGGATAGGTTAGGATAGGTTACGATAGGCTATGATAGGTTAGGATATGCTAGGATAGTTTATGATAAGTTAGGATAGGCTATTCTAGGCTAGTTAGAGTAGGCTAGGATAGGATAGATTAGGCTAGGATAGGCTAGGATAGGCTAGGATAGGATAGGCTAGTTTAGGTAGAGTAGGCTAGGATAGGTTAGGATAGGTTAGGATTGACTAGGATAGGTTAGGATAGCCTAGGATAGGTTAGGATAGGCTAGGCTAGTCTAGGTAGACTAGGCTAGGTTAGGTTATGATAGATTAGGATAGGCTAGGATAGGTTAGGGTAGGGTAGGCTAGGATAGGTTAGGATAGGTTAGGATAGGCTAGGCTAGTCTAGGTAGAATAGGCTAGGATAGGCTAGGATAGGATAGGCTCGTCTAGGTAGAGTAGGCAAGGATAGGTTAGTATAGGTTAGGTTAGGCTAGGATTGGTTAGGATAGGCTAGGATAGGTTTCGATAGGGTAGGATAGGCTAGGCTAGGCTAGTCTAGTCTAGGTAGAGTATGCTAGGATAGGTTAGGATAGGTTAGGATAGGCTAGGATAGGTTAGGATAAGTTAGGATAGTCTAGGATAGGTTAGGATAGGCTAGGGTAGTCTAGTAAGAGTAGGCTAGGATAGAGTAGGGTAGGTAGAGTAGGATAGGATAGAGTAGACTAGGCTAGGTAGAGTAGGTTAGGATAAGTTAGGATAAGTAGGCTAGGCTAGGCTAGGTTAGGTAGAGTAGGCTAGGATAGAGTAGGCTAGACTAGGCTAGGCTAGGATAGTCTAGGATAGCGTAAGATAGGTTAGGATAAGCTAGGCTAGGCTAGGCTAGGATATGCTAGGCTAGGCTAGGATAGGCTAGGATAGTTTAGGATAGGCTAGGCTAGAGTAGACTAGGACAGGTTAGGATAGGATAGGCTAATCTAGGTAGAGTAGACTAGAATAGGTTAGGCTAGGCTAGGCTAGTCTAGGTAGAGTAGGTTAGGATAGATTAGGCTAGGATAGAGGAAGCTAGGCTAGGTTAGGGTAGGTAGAGTAGGCTAGGCTAGGTAGAGTAGGCTAGTCTAGGTAGAATAGGCTACGATAGAGTAGGCTAGGCTAGGCTAGGCTAGGTAGAGTAGGCTAGGATAGAGTAGGCTAGGATAGGATAGGCTAAGATAGATTAGGATAGGCTAGGCTAGGCTAGGATATGATAGGCTAGGCTAGGATAGGCTAGGGTATGATAGGATAGGCTAGGATGGAGTAGGCTAAGATAGGTTAGGATAGGCTAGGATAGGTTGGGATAGGCTAGGTTAGTCTAGGTAGAGTATCCTAGGTTAGGTTAGCTAGGCTAGGTTAGGTAGAGTAGGCTAGTCTAGGTAGAGTAGGCTAGGATAGAGTAGGCTAGGCTAGGCTAGGCTAAGTAGAGTGGACATGGATAGAGTAGGCTAGGCTAGGCTAGGATAGGATAGTCTAGGATAGGATAGGATAGGTTAGGATAGGCTAGGCTAGGATAGGCTAAGCTAGGCTACGATAGGCTAGGATAGGTTAGGATAGGCTAGGCTAGAGTAGGCTAGTATAGGTTAGTCTATGATCCGTAGGCTAGGATAGGTTCGGATAGAATAGGATAGGTTAGGATAGGCTAGGATATGTTAGGATAGGTTAGGATAGGCTAGTCTAGTCTAGGTAGAGTATGCTAGGATAGGTTAGGATAGGATAGGATAGTCTAGCATAGGTTAGGTTAGGATTGGATAGGCTAGGATATGTTAGGATAGGTTAGGATAGGCTAGGCTAGTCTAGGTAGAGTAGGCTAGGATAGGTTAGGATAGGATAGGATAGGCTAGGATAAGTTAGGTTAGGTTCAGATAGGCTAAGATAGGTTAGGATAGGCTGCAATAGGTTAGAATAGTTTAGGATAGGGTAGGCTAGTCTAGGTAGAGTAGGCTAGGATATGTTAGGATAGGCTAGGATAGGCTAGGATAATCTAGGATAGGTTCGTATAGGCTAGGACAGGCTAGGATAGGCTAGGCTATGCAATGCTAGTCTAGGTAGATAAGGCTAGGATTGGTTAGGATATGCTAGGATAGATTAGGATAGGCTAGGCTAGGATAGGATAGGCTAGGCTAGTCTAGGTAGAGTAGGCTAAGATAGGTTAGGATAGGTTAGGCTAGTCTAGGTACAATAGGCTAGGATAGAGTAATCTAGGCTAGGTTAAGCTAGGTAGAGTAGGCTAGGCCAGGCTAGGCTAGCTAGAGTAGGCTAGTCTAGGTACAGTAGGCTAGTCTAGGTAGAGTAGGCTAGAATAGTTTAGGATCGGTTAGGATAGGCTAGGATAGGTTAGGATAGGCTAGGATAGGTTAGGATGGGCTAGGCTGGTATAGGTAGAGTAGGACAGGATAGGTTAGGATAGCTTAGGATAGGCTAGATAGGTTAGGATGGGATAGGTTAGGATAGGATAGGCTAGGCTAGGATAGGTTAGGATAGGCTAGGATAGGTTAGGATAGGTGAGGCTAGGTAAGGCTAGTCTAGGCAGAGTATGCTTGGATAAGTTAGGATATGCTAGGCTAGGATAGTGGAGGTAGAGTAGGCTAGAATAGGCTAGGCCAGGCTAGGCTAGGCTAGGTTAGTCGAGGTAGGGTGGTCTAGGATAGTTAAGGATAGGTTAGGATAGACTAGAATAGGCTAGGATAGGCTAGGATAAGGTAGGATAGGGTAGGATAGGTTAGTATAGGCTATGATTGGCTAGGATAGGTTAGGATAGGATAGGCCAGGCTAGGATAGGATAGGCTAGTCTAGGATAGGATAGGCTAGGCTAGGCTAGGTAGAGTAAGCTAGTCTAGGTAGAGTAGGCTAGGATAGAGTAGGCTAGGCAAACCTAGGCTAGGTAGAGTAGGCTAGGATAGAGTAGGTTAGGCTAGGCTAGGCTTGGATAGTCTAGGCTAGGATAGGCTACGACAGTATAGGCTACGACAGTATAGGCTAGGCTAGGATAGGATATGATAGGTTAGAATAGGCTAGGATAGGTTAGGATAGGCTAGGCTAGAGTAGGCTAGGATAGGTTAGGATAGGCTAGGTTAGTCTAGGTAGAGTAGGCTAGGATAGGTTAGGATAGGATAGGTTAGGCTAGTCTAGGTAGAGTAGGCTAGGATAGACTAGGATAGGTTAGGATAGGCTAGGATAGGTTAGGATAGGCTAGTCTAGGTAGAGTAGGCTAGGATAGGTTAGGATAGGCTAGGATAGGGTAGGATAGGTTAAGATAGGATAGGATAGGATAGGTTAGGATAGACCATGATAGCTTAGGATAGGTTAGGATAGGCTAGGCTAGTCTAGGTAGAGTAGGCTAGGATAGGTTAGGATAGGTTTGGCTAGTTTAGGTAGAGTAGGCTAGGATAGGCTAGGATAGGCTGGGCTAGGCTAGGCTCGTCTAGGTAGAGTAGGCTAGGATAGGTTGGGATAGGCTAGGATAGGTTAGGATAGGCTAGGCTAGGCTAGACTTGGATAGGCTAGGCTAGGCTAGGTAAAGTAGTCTAGTCTATGTAGAGTAGGCTAGGCTAGAATAGGTAGAGCAATCTAGGATAGATTAGGCTAGGCTAGGTAGAGTAGGCTTTGCTAGGCTAGGCTAGGTAGAGTAGGCTAGGCTAGGCTAGGCTAGGCTAGGATAGACTAGGATAAGCTAGGATAGTTTAGGATAGGCTAGCCTAAGCTAGGCTAGGATAGGCTAGGCTAGTCTAGGCTAGGATAGGGTAGGCTAGGATATTTTAGAATAGGTTAGGGTAGGCTAGGCTAGAGTAGGCTAGGATAGGTTAGGATAGGATAGGCTAGTCTAGGTAGAGTTGGCTAGGAAAGGTTAGGATAGGCTAGGCTAGTCTACTTAGAGTAGGCTAGGATAGGTTAGGATAGGTTAGGATAGGCTAGGATAGTTAAGGATAGGCTAGGATAGGTTAAGATAGGCTAGGCTAGCCTAGGTAGAGTAGGCTAGGATAGGTTACGATAGCCTAAGATAGGCTAGAATAGGTTAGGATAGGCTAGGCTAGGATAGGATAGGAGAGGTTTGGATAGGGTAGGATAGGGTAGGATAGGCTAGGCTAGGCTGGGCTAGTCTAGGTAGAGTAGGCTAGGATAGGTTAGGATAGGTTAGGATAAGCTATGATAGGTTAGGATAGGCTAGGATAGGTTAGGATAAGCTAGGATAGGCTAGGATAAGTTAGGATAGGTTAGGCTATTCTAGGTAGAGTAGGCTAGGATAGAATAGGCTAGGTAGAGTAGGCTAGGCTAGACTAGGCTAGGTAGAGTAGGCTAGTCTAGGTAGAGTAAGCTATGATAGAGTAGGCTAGGCTAGGTTGAGTAGGCTAGGATAGGCTAGGATAGGATAGGTGAGGATAGGCAATGATAGGTTAGGATAAGATAGGATAGTCTAGGCTAGGATAGGCTAGGCTAGGCTAGGCTAGGCGAGGATAAGCTAGGATAGAGTAGGCTAGGATAGATTA
Organism: Picea engelmannii; assembly: GCA_009831015.1. Lineage (NCBI taxonomy): Eukaryota > Viridiplantae > Streptophyta > Pinopsida > Pinales > Pinaceae > Picea > Picea engelmannii. The sequence continues at coordinate 13,871 of ML866514.1, read as the reverse complement.
GGATAGGATAGACTAATCTAGGTAGAGTAGGCTAGAATAGGTTAGGATAGGCAAGGCTAGTCTAGGTACAATAGGCTAGGATAGAGTAGGATAGGCTAGGTTAGGCTAGGTAGAGTAGGCTAGGCTAGGTAGAGTAGGCTAGTCTAGGTAGAATAGGCTAGGATAGAGTAGGCTAGGCTAGGCAAGTTTAGGTAGAGTAGGCTAGGATAGAGTAGGCTAGGCTAGGATAGTCTAGGTAGAGTAGGCTAGGATAGGTTAGGATAGGCTAGGATAGGTTAAGATAGGCTAGGCTAGTCTAAGTAGAGTATGCTATGATAGGTTAGGATAGGTTAGGATAGGCTAGGATAGGTTACGATAGGGTAGGATAGGCTAGGATAGGCTAGGTTAGGCTAGGTTGGGATAGGTTGGGATAGGTTAGGATAGGCTAGGCTAGTCTAGGTGGAGTAGGTTAAGATAGGTTAGGATAGGGTAGGATAGTTTAGGATAGGCTTGGATAGGCAAGGCTAGGCTAGGCTAGTGTAGGTAGAGTAGGCCAAGATATGTTAGGATAGGTTAGGATAGGCTAGGATACAGTAAGATAGGCTAGGCTAGGCTAAGATAGTCTAGGTAGAGCAGTCTAGGATAGGTTAGGATAGGCTAGTGTAGGTTAGGATAGGCTAGGATTGGCTAGGCTAGGCTAGGCTAGTCTAGGTAGAGTAGGCTAGGATAGGTTACGATAGGTTACGATAGGCTAGGATAGGCTAGGATAGGTTACGATAGGTTAGGATAGGTTAGGATAGGCTAGGCTAGTCTAGGTAGAGTAGGCTAGGATAGGTTATGATAGGTTAGGATAGGCTAGGATTGGTTAGGCTAGGTTAGGCTAGGATAGGTTAGGATAGGCTAGGCTAGCCTAGGTAGAGTAGGCTAGGATAGGTTACGATAGGCTAGGATGTGCTAGGATAGGTTAGGCTAGGCTAGGCTAGGCTAGGCTAGGCTAGGATAGGTTTGGATAGGGTAGGATAGGGTAGGATAGGCTAGGCTAGGCTGGGCTAGTCTAGGTAGAGTAGGCTAGGATAGGTTAGGTTAGGTTAGGATAAGCTAGGATAGGTTAGGATAAGATAGGATAGGCTAGTATAGGTTAGGATAGGCTAGGCTATTCTAGGTAGAGTAGGCTAGGATAGAATAGGCTAGGTAGAGTATGCTAGGCTAGACTAGGCTAGGTAGAGTAGGCTAGTCTGGGCAGAGTAGGCTATGATAGAGTAGGCTAGGCTAGGTAGAGTAGGCTAGGATAGAGTAGGCTAGGCTAGGCTAGGATAGGATAGGCGAGGATAGGCTAGGATAGGTTAGGATAAGCTAGGATAGTCTAGGCTAGGCTAGGCTAGGCTAGGCTAGGCTAGGCTAGGATAAGCTAGGATAGAGTAGGCTAGGATAAGTTAGGATAGGATAGGCTAATCTAGATTGAGTAGGCTAGAATAGGTTAGGATAGGCTAGGCTAGTCTAGGTAGAGTAGGCTATGATAGAGTAGGCTAGGCTAGGTTAGGCTAGGTAGAGTAGGCTAGGATAGAGTAGGCTAGGCTAGGATAGTCTAGGTAGAGTAGGCTAGGATAGGTTAGGATAGGCTAGGATAGGTTAAGATAGGCTAGGCTAGTCTAAGTAGAGTATGCTATGATAGGTTAGGATAGGATAGGATAGGCTAGGATAGGTTAGGATAGGTTACGATAGGCTAGGATAGGCTAGGTTAGGCTAGGCTAGGATAGGTTAGGATAAGCTAGGATAGGTTAGGATAGGCTAGGATAGGCTAGGCCAGTCTAGGTAGAGTAGGTTGGGTTAAGTTAGGATAGGTTAGGATAGGCGAGGATAGGTTAGGATAGGCTACGATAGGCTACGATAGGTTAGGATAGGCTAGGATAGTCTAGGTAGAGTAGGCTAAGATAGGTTAGGATAGGATAGGATAGTTTAGGATAGGCTTGGATAGGTAAGGCTAGGCTAGGCTAGTGTAGGTAGAGTAGGCCAGGATATGTTAGGATAGGTTAGGATAGGCTACGATACAGTAGGATTGGCTTGGCTAGGCTAGGATAGTCTGGGTAGAGTAGTCTAGGATAGGTTAGGATAGGCAAGGATAGGCTAGTATAGGTTAGGATAGGATAGGATAGGCTAGGCTAGGCTAGGCTAGGCTAGGCTAGTCTAGGTAGAGTAGGCTAGGATAGGTTAGGATAGATTACGATAGGCTAGGATAGGTTAGGATATGATAGGATAGGTTAAGATAGGTTAGGATAGGGTAGTCTAGGCTAGGTAGAGTAGGCTAGGCTAGGTTATGATAGGCTAGGATAGGTTAGGATAGGCTAGGATAGGCTAGGCTAGTCTAGGTAGAGTAGGCTAGGATAGGTTAGGATAGGCTAGGATAGGTTAGGGTAGGTTAGGCTAGTATAGGTTAGGATAGGTTAGGATAGGCTAGGGTAGTCTAGGTAGAGTAGGCTAGGATAGGTTAGGATAGGCTAGGCTAGTCTAGGTAGAGTAGGCTAGGATAAGCTAGGATAGGCTAGGATTAGCTAGGATAGGTTAGGATAGCCTAGGATAGGCTAGTATACGCTAGGCTAGGATAGGTTAGGATAGGCTAGGATAGGTTAGGATAGGCAAGGATGGGTTAGGATAGGTTAGAATAGGTTAGGATAGGCTAGGCTAGTCTAAGTAGAGTAGGCTAGGATAGTTTAGGATAGGTTAGGATAGGCTAGGCTAAGATAGATTAGGATAGGCTAGGATAGGTTAGGATAGGTTAGGATAGTCTAGGCTAGTCTAAGTAGAGTAGGCTAGGATAGGCTTGGATAGGTTAGGATAGGCTAGGATAGGCTAGGCTAGTCTAGGTAGAGTAGGCTAGGATAGGCTAGGATAGGCTATGCTAGGCTAGGCTAGTCTAGGTAGAGTAGACTAGGGTAGGTTAGGATATGTTACTATAGGCTAGGATAGGTTAGGATAGTCCAGGATAGGTAAGGATAGCCTAGGATAGGATAGGATAGCCTAGGATAGGATAGGCTAGTCTAGTGTAGATTAGGATAGGTTAGGATAGGCTAGGATATGTTAGCATAGTCTATGTTAGGCTAGGTAGGGTAGGATAGGCTAGTCTAGAGTAGGCTAGGATAGGTTAGTCTAGGTTGAGTAGGCTGGGATAGGTTAGGATAGGCTAGGATAGTCTACGTAGAGTAGATTAGGATAGTCTAACATAGGTTAGGATTGGCTAGGATAGGTTAGGATAGGCTAGTCTAGTCTAGGTAGAGTAGGCTAGGATAGTTTAGGATAGGCTAGGATAGGCTAGGATCGGTTAGGATCGTCTAGGCTAGTCTAGGTAGAGTAGGCTAGGATAGGTTATGATGGGCTAGGATACGTTAGGATAAGATAGGATAGGTTAGTATAGGCTAGGCTACTCTAGAGTAGGTTAGGCTAGGCTAGGCTAGTCTAGGCTAGTCTAGGTAGAGTAGGCTAGGATAGGTTGGGATATGTTAGGATAGGCTAGAATAGGTTAGAATAAGCTAGGATAGGCTAAGATAGGCTAGGCTAGATTTGGCTAGTCTAGGTAGAGTAGGCTAGGATAGGTTAGGAAAGGTTAGGATAGGCTAGGATAGGTTAGGATAGGCTTTGATAGGTTATGATAGGTTAGGATATGCTAGGGTAGGCTAGGTAGAGTAGGCTAGGATAGGCTAGGATAGGCTAGGATAGGTTAGGATAGGTTAGGCTAGGCCAGGCTAGGCTAGGCTAGGCTAGTCTAGGTAGAGTAGGCTAGGATAGGTTAGGATAGTTTAGGATTGGCTATGATAGGTTAGGATAGGTAACGATAGGCTAGGATAGGTTAGGATAGGCTAGGCTAGTCTAGATAGAGTAGGCCAGGATAAGTTAGCATAGGTTAGGATAGGCTACGATAGATTAGGGTAGGCTAGGCTAGGATAGGTTAGGATAGGTTAGTATAGGCTAGGCTAGTCTGGGTAGAGTAGGATAGGATAGGTTAGGATAGGTTAGGATAGGCTAGGATAGGCTAGACTAAGCTAGGGTAGTCTAGGTACAATAGAATATGATGGGTTTGTATAAGCTAGGATAGTCTAGGATAGGCTAGGATAGGCTAGTCTAGTCTATGTAGAGTAGGCTAGGATATGTTAGGATAGGGTAGGATAGGCTAAGATACACTAGGCTAGGTTAGGCTAGGATACGCTAGGCTAGGCTAGGTAGAGTAGTCTAGTCTAGGTATAGTAGGCTAGGCTAGGCTAGGTAGAGTAATGTAGGATAGAGTAGACTAGGCTAGGTAGAGTAGGATGGGCTAGGCTAGGCTAGGTAGAGTAGGCTAGGCGAGACTAGGCTAGGTAGAGTAATCTAGGATAGAGTAGGCTAGGCTAGTCTAGACTAGGATAGTCTGGGATAGGCCAGGATAGTTTAGGATAGGCTAGCTTAAGCTAGGCTAGGATAGGCTAGGCTAGTCTAGGATAGGATAGGATAGGCAAGGATAGGCTAGGATAGGTTAGGATAGGCTAGGCTAGAGTAGGCTAGGATAGGTTAAGATAGGATAGGCTAGTATAGGTAGAGTAGGCCAGGATAGGTTAGGATAGGCTAGGGTAGTCTAGGTAGAGTAGGATTGGATAGGTTAGGATAGGTTAGGATAGATTAGGATAGGTTAGGATAGGTTAGGATAGGCTAGGCTAGTCTAGGTAGAGTAGGCTAGGATAGGTTACGATAGGCTAGGATAGGCTAGGCTAGTCTAGGTAGAGTAGGCTAGGATAGGTTAGTAGAGGTTAGGATAGGCTAAGATAGGTTAGTTTAGGATAGGCTAGGATAGGATAGGTTAGGATAGGATAGGCTAGTCTAGGTAGAGTAGGCTAGGATAGGCTAGGATAGGATAGGATAGGTTAGGATAGTCTAGTCTAGTCTAGGTAAAGTAGGCTAGGATAGGTTAGGATATGTTAGGATAGGCTAGGATAGGTTAGGCTAGGCTAGGATAGGCTATGCTAGGCTAGGATAGTCTAGGTAGAGTAGGCAAGGATAGGTTAGGATAGGTTAGGATAGGCTAGTATAGGTTAGGATAGGCTAGGATAGGTTTGGATAGGGTAGGATAGGCTAGGCGAGGCTAGGCTAGGCTAGGTAGAGTAGGCTAGGATAGGTTAGGATAGGTTAGGATAAGCTAGGATACGTTAGGATAGGCTAGGATAGGTTAGGATAAGCCAGGATATGCTAGGATAGGTTAGGATAGGCTAGGCTAGTCTAGGTAGAGTAGGCTAGGATAGAATAGCCTAGGTAGAGTAGGCTAGGCTAGACTAGGCTAGGTAGAGTAGGCTAGTCTAGGTAGAGTAGCCTATGATAGAGTAGTTTAGGCTAGGTAGAGTAGGCTACGATAGAGTAGGCTAGGCTAGGATAAGCTAGGATAGGCTAGGATAAGCTAGGATAGGTTAGGATAAGCTAGGATAGGCTAGGCTAGGATAGGCTAGGCTAGGCTAGGATAGGCTATGATAGGTTAGGGTAGGATATGCTAATCTAAGTAGAGTAGGCTAGAATAGGTTAGGATATTGTAGGCTAGTTTAGGAAGAATAGGCTAGGATAGTGTAGGCTAGGATATAGTTGGCTAGGATAGAGTAGGGTAGGCTAGGCTAGACTAGGTAGAGTAGGCTAGGATAAAGTAGGCTAGGCTAGGATAGTCTAGGTAGAGTAGGCTAGGATAGACTAAGATAGGTTAAGATAGGCTAGTCTAAGTAGAGTATTCTAGGATAGGTTAGGATAGGTTATGATAGGCTAGGATAGGTTAGGATAGGCTAGGATAGGTTAGGTTAGGATAGGCTAGGATAGGTTGGGATAGGTTAGGATAGGCTAGGCTAGTCTAGGTAGAGTAGGCTAAGATAGGATAGGATGGGCTAGGATAGTTTAGGATAGGTTAGGATAGGCAAGGCTAGGCTAGGCAAGTCTAGGTAGAGAAGGCCACGATATGTTAGGATAGGTTAGGATAGGCTAGGATAGGTTAGGATAGGCTAGGATACAGTAGGATAGGCTAGGCTAGTCTAGGATAATCTAGGTAGAGTAGACTAGGATAGGTTAGGATAGACTAGGATAGGCTAGGATAGGCTAGGCTAGGATAGGCTAGGATAGGCTAGGGTAGGATAGGTTAGGATAGGCTATGATAGGTTAGGCTAGGCTAGGCTAGTCTAGGTTGAGTAGGCTAGGATAGGTTAGGATGGGTTTGGATAGGCTAGGATAGGTTAGGATAGGCTAGGATAGGTTAGGATAGGCTTGGCTAGTCTAGGTAGAGTAAGTTAGGATAAGTTATGATAGGTTAGGATAGGCTAGGATAGGTTAGGGTAGGCTAGGTTAGGATAGGTTATGATAGGTTAGGATAGGCTAGGCTAGTCTAGGTAAAGTAGGCTAGGATAGGTAGAGTAGGCTAGTCTAGGTAGAGTAGGCTATGATAGAGTAGGCTAGGCTAGGTAGAGTAGGCTAGGATAGAGTAGGCTAGGCTAGGCTAGGATAGGCTAGGCTAGGATAAGCTAGGATAGGTTAGGATAAGCTAGGATAGTCTAGGCTAGGATAAGCTAGGATAGGCTAGGATAGGTTAGGATAAGCTAGGATAGAGTAGGCTAGTATAGGTTAGGATATTATAGGCTAATCTAGGTAGAGTAGGCTAGAATA
>WSFP011431938.1:0-21529 GCA_009831015.1 Picea engelmannii | reverse complement strand
CATTTTTGGCATTTCTCTTGAAGGAAGGTTTACAACTAGGGTTTGCAATGCTATTTCATGGTGATATGTAAGTGTTTTTTCTACAAAAATTCTTGATTGAATGGTTGTAGTCTTATATTCTTGCATTTATTTATAAATTTTGCTGATTTAAAAACCCAGGGGATAAACACACAAGTAGTTCGTTATCTCAGGTCCCCTAAAAGAGAAATTTTCATCCATTGAAGAAGAAAGGAAGAGCCTAGCCATAACTACACTCTTATTTCTCCCTTCCCCTGAACTATCTGTACCCTTTAAAAGTCAAGGAGGAGGAGACGTCCCAGGCCTAGGTTATCTACACCTAGGGTCGTCCTGATTCTAGGGTTTGGTGATAGGGCCTTGCTTTAGCAACACTCTCCCTCACCATACTCTCGTGTCTTGATTTATCTTTTATGCTAGCCGTTTTTCCAAGTTAAACCTAAGGAAGGAGGAAAGAGCACGAGGCCTTGATTTAGGAACACCGGACTAAGCCTCTTTCCCCTAGGGTTTTGCTTCTAGGTCCCTGCCATAACAACACTTCAGAACCCTTCCCTCTAGTCCTTAGCCTTTTTCTTTCAACCTTTGCGTCCTCCCTTAATTTGACTCCATTTACCCTTAGGCATTGATCTCAGGACTCCAACGTTGAAGTGATAGTGGTTAAACAAACTCTCAAAATATTTGCTAAACTAAACCCTAGCTAACTACTAACCCTAAAAGCTGACGTCACCCTTGGATATTTCATCTTGACGCAACACGTTTTCTTTATAGGAAATCAGATGATGATTTAAAGCATTTATTGAATAAGGGATTGATTGGACACAATGATTGCTACATCATCTTGGTATTTATTGATGAATTGATATTATTTCATTGTTGTATTAATAAACTTTGATCTCATCAATATCTATTGCTTATATATTGATATCAGATAGTTATATGAAGTACTAACCCATTGAATCATAGTTTGCATGTATTAGTTTGTTGTTGCTTTGTTCTGGGAAGGTGTTCTCATTTGGGCCTACACTTCATTACTGGTTGTTTAGCGCGACTATTTGTTCTAGGTGGTGACCTGTGAAGAGGGACCTTTACTTTGACCTTTAAACCTTAGCCTCTTCAAAACTCCAGGTTACCGGGGACATCTCCCCTGGGCCTAACCTCCCTAAAGAGAAAGAACCTCCCCATTGTGGTGACATTGGGTGGGGTAGGTTCCTATTATGCCAGTTTGGCCTCCATCTTATAGACTTTTGACCTAACTACAAACTATGCGATAACAGGGCCCACTTGCCCCCAGACCCCGCAGAGGTGGTAACCCCCCTATGCACTCCCCCACGTGGAAGAATGTACATACTTTTGGGGTGTAAAGTCTTCATGGGTTATAAACATGGCTAAAAACAAAAGACCTCTGAATCAGGAAGATAATCAAGCTCCACAACCAACACAATGCCTATCAATCTAAGGGCTAATGGAGTCATGGGACATTGCAAATAAATGGACTTGGTTGTCATCATGAAATACTTTAAGGTAGGCTATGAGGTAAAATGACTAATTTGACCCCTTCCACCAACGATCTAGTTTAATACGTTAATCAACTAATTGTGTATCGAAGGTAAAGTGAACTCATTTGTTACAATGAACCTTAAGATGTTTTGAAAATTATGATATGGAAATTAGTATTTGAGAGCTTAATTTACCACACATCAACTCAACATAAAGGTGTTGCTTATTAGTTGAATTATTTCCCAATCAATAGCTAGATATGATAGAAGAAAGGTAATGGGAGCATAAATAAAACAACCAATAAGACAAAAGGAAAACTCCTCATATTGTTAATTCCTAGAAGAGTAATGTTCTCATTACTAGACCTTTATGTTAGGGTCCTACCCTAACCTCCCTACTTTAGGTTATAGAGGAGTTAGTTAATTGTTGTATGTAGTCATCCTCTTTGAATACAACCTGTTAGATAGTAGTGGATAGTTATTCAATTTAAAATGGTCCACTTTATAAGGCCCACTAGGTAGTTGGTACCCATTAGTGATGGGACCACAAGTAGTTAGGGATTTTTCTATGTAAAATCTATTTATAGAGATAATAGACCACTGAAAGTTTGTCTTGTGTTGTGTATTTGGAGCTTTGCTCAGTGGAAGCTCACCACACCTTAAGAGGCAAGTGAATGTTGTATTCTTCTTCACATTATCAATATCCAAGAGTAATTTTATCGATTTTATATGTTTGTCTGTTGTTTTTGGTCAATCAACAATTTCATTCTTTTTATACTTGGTTGTGTTCCAATTTTCAAGGGTCAAGTAACACCACAAGTGGTATCATGGCTCTTTCTTGAGCCAACATGTCTCCAAATTTTAGTAGTTTTTTTTATTAGGCTAGAGATGCATTCTAACGTCTTTAAATAACACAATGATCTATCATTTGATGGGTAAAACTGTAGTTGGGCAAGAATATATGAAGGAAATACAAGTGGAATAATGTTGTTGGAAACCCTTGTAACCCATCCCTTCGAGTAGTATCACATTAGATAACACCTATATATTGAATCTCACTTCCATGTACCTTCATGTATATCGAAAGTCCCATAGGTATACTTGAAACAAACCCTAGATCAATCGTTTGAGTATCTTGTTGCTACAGTACATCGAGAACAACATTCGAGGAGATCACTTTCTAGTATTTAGGTTGTTGGGTTGTATGACAAGGGCACGGTTGAACCTTCTTAGTTAGTGCCCTGAGATATTGGGTCGGGTACTACTATTAGACCCCACAAGTATATCAGAGAGTTATATCACTTGATACTCCTCTGTCTCTAAGACCTTGTAAACCCTAACATATGCAGTGAAGCAACAAAATTCCTACATCTTGGCATTCATAAGGAATTTAATATTTTGTCACCATAGTAATAATAATTTAGGAGAGATATTTCTCTAGGATTAATACTTAGAAAAAAAGAAAAAATGTGTGGACTTGTTAGCACCATTGTGGGAGATCTATCTCAATAGATTCCTTGCATCGTGTTGATTGCTAGGACCTTCCTCTCAAGTAACTTTTTTTTTCGAGTGGACCCAACTATACATTGATTCGGTGTATATAAAAAAATTCCTTTTAATCCATCGATCATAGTGAGATAAGTGGAAAATAACACTTCCAAAAAATATTGGAGGTCCCATGGTTCAGACTCGCAACATGGACAACTCAGAGAACCATCAACATAACCAATCTTCTCAGCGTTGAGATCTAGATAGCAAGGTTGTTGGCATTGAGGTTGCACTTAATGTTATAAATGACACATATCGATATGTCAACAACAAATGTTGATCCAACCAAAGAGGAATCCCCACCTTAGGAAGAGAAAGCCCCACACATGTCATTTCCAAATAACCACCACCCACACTTTTAGGATCACAATTCATGGCACCGATTTCCAAAAATAGACATGGAAAAAATTGATGGGTTCAATCTCTCGGGGTGGGTTACCCAAATGAAACATTACTTCTCTCTCCATGGCATTATTGATGACCTACACAATCTAAAATTGGGGGTCTTATATTTGGATGTTGAATGTTGGAAGTGGTGGAAATGGTATAGGAAGGCTTATAAAGTCCACATTGCCTAGACCTAATTTGTGTAAGTACTTTATGCTCGTTTTGAATGTAACACACCATTTGGGATGCTTGAAAAAATTATGCTAAACTAGCACAATTATGGAGATTATCACTGCCTTTGATCAATTGGAAATCCATATAGAGGTCCAATTGAATTTATTTTTTAAAGAATGTTTCATCAGTGGTTTCAAAGATGCAATTAAAGCACATGTCATGATGCATCATCCACAAACATGGTTGGAAGATCGTGATGAAGCTAAAGAAGTTGAGATAGTAATTAATGAAAAAACCAAGATACTTTTATTCACCAATTTCCCTGACTCCCCTGTGGCGACTAAACCTAACTCATCCAACTCACAACCAGTCTGCATCCGCAAGTTATCCCCCGAAGAGATGGAAAAACTTCAATGCCTTCGTCTTTTCTATAATTGTGACGAACGATATTTCAAAGGGCATAAACGTAAAGGAAAAAAAATATTTCAAGTAGTTGTATCTCCACATGACTACTCAAAGGACATTCTTGTTGAAGATACTCCTGAACCAACTTTGGAAGACACCACCCCACTAATGGAAGTTGAAGCCTCTTTGCAAGCTCCTTCCAAGGAACCCCAAATTTCTCTACATGCCCTATGAGGTTTTTCGACACCACGAACCTTGAAATTAATTGGTTGCATCAAGCACCACAAAGTGATTGTGTTGATTGATAATGTAAACGCCCACAATTTTATTCATAGAAGAGTGGTCCAAGACACCCATTGTTATGTACGTCCCATATCTAATTTTCAAATCATGTGTTGGTTGTGGAGCTTGATTATTTTCCTAATTTAGAGGTCTTGTTTTAGCCACGTTTGGATCATAGTCCTTGGCGGGGTTTGTGTTATATTATTTGCATGATTATCCCTGTGTGTTGTTATGTAGTGTTGGGTGTAGCAAGGGGGTCATAGGGGGGGCGAAGCCCTCGAGTAAAATTTTTTGGGTAGTCTTTTTGCATCCGTTTTGGGCAATTTTGGCACATGGTTTTTCGACCCATGATTTTCTAATTCCAGTTAAGGAATTAAGGTTGTAATCTAATCCAAGTCAATGGATTACAGATTTTGGAGGTCATGGGATCCTATATATTGTATTGTAATGGCAAAGTTAATATAATGAGAGAGTATTGTGACTGAGAGATGAGACAATGAGAGAGAAAAGAGGAGGTTGCAGTGGATGTGATGTAGGTGTTATCCCTTCATTTTGCTGGACAAAATAAAGGAAGGAATGACTTTTTCTCCGTGGATGTAGTCCATATTAGGCGAACCACGTATATCAGTGTCTCTTGTATTGTGTCATGTGTTTTATTTTCATATTCATTTTGATTTGTTTTATTTTATTGCTTGACGATCCTATTCATAACAACTGGTATCGGAGTCGAAGGTTTATTTGGATAATAAACTTGCAGGAAAGAAGGGAATAGAAGAAGGCAAGTTTAAGGTCGAGAAGTTTAATGGCCCAAACTACCAATTATGGGTTGTTTTTTTGCTCGAGCAAAATTTTTTTGGCAATTTTTTTGCGTTCGTTTTGGGTGATTTTGGCACACGTTTTTTTGGCCCATGGTTTTTCTAATTCCAATTAAGGACTTAAGGTTGTAATCTAATCCAGGTCAATGGATTAGGGCTTTTGGATGCTGCAGGATTGTATATATTGTATTGTAATGGTGAAGTTAATATAATGAGAGAGAGTGTTGTGATTGAGAGAGGGTACTATGAGAGAGTGAATAATATGTTGCAACGGATGTGTTGTAGGTGTTATCCCATCATTTTTATGGATGGAATAAAGGAAGGACTGGTTGTTTCTCCGTGGACGTAGCCCATATTGGGTGAACCACATATATTGATATCTCTCTTGTATTCTTTTCTTATATGTTTTATTTTCACATTCATTTTGACTTGTTTTATTTTATTGTTCTACAATCCTATTCCTAACATCATGATTGCCAAATTGGGGATCGATGAAATGTTGAGGTAAATGTGAAACTACAAATGGGTGAGTATCATATAAAAACTCACACATTTTCCATTGAAAAGGGCGGTTATATATAGTTCTTGGGGCAGAATGGTTAGACACTTTGGGACCAATCACCATGGATTTCAAAGAATTGTACATGAGCTTCACACATGAAGGGAATAAACATACCCTTAAGGGGCCTACATTGGGTTCCAATAAACTTATAATCTCTCATCATATGGAGAAGTTATTGAAGAAAGGCTACTCAGGTGTTATTAAGCAATTCAATGCCATCCAAGTAGTCAACACCACACCACCATAGATTCACTCTGATTTGCAATGGGTTCTCTCTAAGCATCATCAGGTCTTTGAAATGACACAAGGTTTACCGCCTTCATTTGAGGAGCATGACCATAGTGTTCCCCTCATTCTAGGAACTCAACCACCCAATGTGTGTCCTTATATGCACCCTTTTGCACAAAAAAATGAATTTGAAAAGATCATTAAGGAATTGTTGGAGGCAAGAGGCATACATCCTAACACTATCCCTTACTCATCACTAGTGGTCATGGTATTAAAGAAGGAAGGTACTTGGTGCATGTGCCCTTAATTCTAGGCTCTCAATAAGTTGACAATTAAGGACAAATTTCCTATCCCAATTATTGATAACCTCTTGGATGAACTTTATGGAGCCAAGTTTTTCACCAAACTTGAACTTTGTTCTAGGTACCACCATATGAGGATGAAAAAAGAAGACATCCCTAAGAACACTTTTCATACACGAGGGTCATTATGATTTTTTAGTGATGCCTTTTGGCCTTTGCAATGCTCCATCAACCTTCCAAAGCTTCATGAACAAGATATTTCGACCATTCCTCTGCAATTTTGTGCTAGTATTCTTTGATGATATTTTGATCTACATCAAAACATGGGAATACCACATCAAGCACATTGATAAAGCCTTGCAACTCCTACAAGACCACCAACTATTTGTCAAATTCTCCAAATGTGATTTTGGGGCTTCAAAGGTTGAATACTTGCATCACATTGTCATCCAGGAGGGAGTACGAGTTGATCCCATGAAATTTGTAGCTATGCAAGATTGACCTCATCCCAAAACCCTAAAGAGATTGCATGGATTCTTAGAACTTGCAAGGTACTATAGGAAGTTCGTGAAAAATTATGGAAAAATTGTAGCTCCTTTAACCTTGCTACTAAAAAAGAATTCATTTGTTTGGAATGTGGCTAGGGAACAAGCCTGGTCATCTTTAAAATATGCCATGTGTACAACTCTAGTATTATCTATGCCATATTTTAGTATTACTTTTTTCTTGGAATGTGATGCCTTGGGCATAGGTCTTGGAGCAATACTGATGCAAGAATGGTGCCCTTTAGAATTCATCAATAATTAGTTATGCAACCAAAATTCAGGTAAATCCACATATGATAAAGAGATGATGGCCATCTTGCATGCTGCAGAGACTTGGAACCCATACCTCATTGGGCGACATTTCAAGATCAAGATTGACCATCATAGTCTGAAGTACTTTCTTGAACAAAGGTTATCCTCACCATAACAACATAAGTGGGCCACCAAGCTACTAGGGTATGACTATGCGATTTTCTATAAGAAAGCTAAAGAAAATGTGGTAGTTGATGCCTTATCCCAGTAATTTGAGGAGAATGGATCCCTTTTCTCCTTGTCTTTACCTATTCCAACTTGTCTTGAGGAATCCCATCAAGAATGGTTGGAAAATGATGTTATCATTCAACTCATACATAGGCTTCAAGAAGATCCCAACCCTCCTAAGGGGTATACATGGAAGCTAAATACATTGTGTTATAAAGGACACATTACTCTAGTAAATAATTCTTCCTTAAAACAAAGAATCTTGGAGGAATTTTATTCATCACCTACAACGAACTAAGCGCTTGTTCGTTGTAGGTGATGAAAATTGACATATTGGATTTTGTGGCCAGATGTGACACCTACCAAAGAAACAAAGGGGAGACAATAAAGACACAGGGGGAACTTCAACCATTACTGATTCCAACACACATATGGCCGACATCACTATGGATTTTATAATGGGACTAAAAAGGGTGGGAAACAAATCTGTGATCATGGTGGTAGTCAACCATCTCTCCAAATATGCTCATTTTTGTGCCCTACCACATCCATTTACCTCTTCCTTAGTTGTCCAAGTATTTCTTGATTACATTTTAAAATTACATGGCATGCCCACTTCCATTGTCTCAAATCGGGATCCTATCTTCACTAGCAAATTTTGATAGGAAATATTTAAACTCCAAGGAACCCACTTAAAAATTATCACTACATATCATCCCCAAACAAATGGTCAAATTGAAGTGGTCAACAAGTGCCTAGAAACCTATTTGAGATGCTTTGCCTTTAAAAAACCACACCAATGGGCACAATGGCTTCCTCTCTCAAAATAGTGGTACAATACCTCTTATCATATTAGAGCTACCAAAATGACTCCATATGAAGTGGTTTATGGCCAAAAATTGTTATTAGTGACTTCATATTTACCAGGTGCTTCCAAGGTTTAGGTAGTGGATCTCACACTCCACACTAGAGAAGCATTCTTTGCATACTAAAGGTAAGTTTGGTTATGGCTCAAAATAGAATGAAGTAGCAAGAAGACCAACATCACTCGTAACAATCTTTTGCAGTAGGGGACTAATGATGTATCTCATAATCAGTCATGAAATAATCAAATCCTCTATTTTCTTCATCGTAATCATAATTATACACATTTTTTTTTCTGAACTCGGAGGTGGACTAAGGAATGATTCATACCTGGGATTTTTATTTGAATTTGTTTTCTCAAAACTGTTATGTTTCTCGTTATCATATTCTTCAAGCTCGATGAATTCTTTTTCCTAACTTGGTTACTGTCATGTTGTTTTGCAACTAAATCCTCTGTCATACCTCTGGTCGTTATACACAAAATGACCTCAATCTTCCTCTTGTTATTCTACACAAATTCTTCTCTTCCTCCTAATTCTCGGGTTTTTGAATTTTCATCCCTTATTTCCTCTTCTAGCTTAAAATTGTTGACCTTGAATTTATTAATTTCCCTTGTAGTGTTTCCTCGAGGTCGTCCTCTGGGTTTTCAAGGTTCAGGGTTCAAAACCTTGACCTATCTTTCCATCCTTTGTTTTACACTATTCTTCTTTTCTATTTCCTTAGGTTTTGGCTTCTCACTTTTTCTTATATGGTTCTGCATTCCTTTATGGTTCTGTAACCTTCTCAGCTTCTGCATTCTCCAATTCCTCTTCTTTCAGCTCTATATTTTATAATTTGGGAACTTCAGGTTCCATTTCCAAGATTTTCAACCTGGAAACCCTTGACTTTGTACTAGACACCCTATTTTTGGTACTTTTACATTTTGACCCTCTGACCTCTTGCTGAATTGGAGCCTTAACAAAATGAATTTGTATCAGGAATTTCTCCCAATTATCGTTTTGTTCCTAAATTCTGGCTTCAACTAGAATCTTAATCAACCCAAAATGAAACAAACTCCCCTCTAAACTCCCAGGGATATGTTGCATAGATAAATCCATTTTCTTCAAACTGCTCAATAGATAGAAAGCCATATCTAATTCATTCCCCTTAACAAAATTCATAAGCAGTCTAAGATAATAATAAAACACAAGCTCGTACCTTCCTTCGCAGGTTACATATTTATGAAGGATGAATACAATATCATGCCATTTCTTCTTGAATGCAGAAGTGGGTATACCTTTGTTCTAGTTAGCTACCTATGCTAGGTCTTTGAGGAAGTATTTCAATATTTCTCTTTTAATATTTTGATTCTTGAACCATTTTTTTCCACCTTGAGGTAGCCCTGTAGTTTGTGAAATGAATTCTTCTGACATTTGCTGCTCGAGATCGCTAATTCGAGCCTTTGTGCCATCAAAATATTTTGCAAAAGCTTTGGTTACCTACTTGTCGTGCCCCTGAAATATTTGTAAGAAAGGCAACCATCCAACTCTCTGAAATTGCCTCATGCATTTTGGATATGCTTCCAAAATTTCAATCCCAATTGGCTTATGCCTTACCATAGGTCCCATGCTTCGAATTTGCAAAGTTAGAAAGAATTCTAACTAGAACAACACACTTTTCCACAAGGAAAACGAGAAAACAACAATGAAGATATGATGGATTTTATGAAATAAGGAGAAAAATTTAGGCGACTTCAATGATGATGGATTCATAATTCAAAATCGTGTAAATGGTCATGTCGTGTTTCATGCCATCATTTCAACTTATGACGACGCTCTTGCATGATTGAATCAACTTATCGGTCAAATCAATCACTATGTTATAATGCATGCCGAAATATAATTTTGACATGCATATATATAATTATTGTATATAGTGTTTAATATATGAGTAGGTGCATATTTAGGATATGTTTTTGTTGGACTATGATTTCCATTAGACCAAAAAAAACAGTCGTTAGTCTTTACCACAATTGTCGAAGTTATGATCCATGAGAGGGGGTTAACCCATGTCGTGAAACTCGCGGGAAGCGCTTAACCCAATTTCCAACAATCCCCCCACAATGCATGTCAGGCAAGTTTCAAACTCGATATCTATCGCTCTAATACCATTTGTTGGACTATGATTGTTGTTAGACCAAAACCCGTAGGTATTAGTCTCCGCCACAATCACTGAAGTTAGGATCCATGAGAGGGGGTTAACCCATGTCACGAAACTCGCGAGAAGCACTGAACTGAATGTCCAATAGATTTTAGAGGTGTAATTATATTGATGTCATAGGATTTGAGAATTTTGGTAATAATATAGGATATACTTTAGGAAAAATAGAGTAAATGGGTATTGAATCTAAGGTTTTCCCATCCTTTGCACAATTCATAATTCCAAATGTAGAGATGATTTAAAGAGTTATTAACTTCTGATTTTACCTGTGGCCTAAATAATTTATCACCTCTAAAACTGGAGTTGGAGCATGGTTGAGTTTGAATGTTGATTCTGCTACTGATGAATTTATTGTTGCATGCTTTGAAAGAAAGTTCTGGAACCGTCAAAGATTCAAAAGATGAAGGCTGCTAATACTAATGAAGAATGTTGGGAAATCCCGAGAAAATGTTGATGTTGTTGAGGATGATATGAAGAGTGTTGGTACTGTTGAAGATGATCTAAAAGGGATGAATTTCATGACAATTTGTATGAAATTCACAAATCGTACTAGTCTTATGTCGCAAGCTAGTTTAAAAATGAGTTAATGACCAAAACTTATTTGAAGAACAACTGCATGTAACTTTTGGTAGCTGCAAAAAGTGTCTGTAACTGCATAAAATTATGCAATTGTAGAAATAAACTGTATGCATAGAGCCTTTTTACAATTGAACTATGAATATTGAACTATAATGTCTGGTATGAAAGAAATCTAACATGTAGCAATAGTAAAAACTCTGAAAACAAAAAGAAAACTTGAACAATCCAACAACTATTACTGAATTTATTTACGAGGAAAAACCATGAAAGATATGAAAACCTCTAGAACTCTGAAGTTTTTTTTATCTGAAAGGAAGAATCTATCTAAGTGCTGCAAAATCTGACTTTCTTTTTGATGTTGGAAAATCAAGTACTGGAAGGAAAAATGTTGAACAAGAGTTGAAGAAATCATGTGTTTATTTGAATAACTTTAGAATTATGTCTGCTAGATCTCTGGTTTTCAAACAAAATTCTTGCACAACTGCACTAGTGAACCTGTTTTTATAGACTGCACTTATTTTTTTCTTTACTTTCTATATTTTTTATATTTTATATTGTTTATATTGTTTTTTATTATTATTATATATATGTATAGAATAGAATATATATATATATATATATATATATATTATTCCGAGTTAAGAGAAGGGGAAGAATTTCCCTTACTCACTATCTCCATTTCTGGTTGTTGAAGAAAATTATGGAAAAATTATTCTCTATTTGAAGGCTTCTGATATAACTATAGCTTATGCCCATTTACTAGAAAGGAAATTCCTTCCTCATCAATCGTTTTGATTTGACCGATCCATTATCAAAAATTGTCTCTACCTCACATGACCCTAGCCAATGAGTATTGAGTTCCCCTTTAAAGTTTTTAAATCTAGAATCAAATAAGAGATCCCATTCACCTGGTTTGAATTTATTCTTTATATAAATTTGTCATGCCATCTCATTCTTTGCTGTTAGATGATAGTAGAATGTTGAATTGCATCCTTTCAGATCTCGTCCAATTCATTGAGTTGTGCTAACCTCTACTGTTGTGCTTCTGAAATATCCATCCCTAGTTTGGATGTTGTTTTGAAAGTCTTGATTTGTAACTCAATAGGAAACAAAACATGTTTACCATACACAAGATCATATGGTGTATGTCTGGTTGTATTCCTCCATGTGGTCCAATATGCCCAAAGTGCCTCCGGAAGCCTATCTACCCAATCTTGGTGGTGTAGCTGAACAATTTTGGTTAAGATGGTTTCAAGAAATTTGTTTGTGGACTCCACCTTCCCATTGGCTTGTGGATGATAGGGGGATGAATTTCGATTCTTGATATTGTATTGCTCGATGATAGTTTGGACAAGTTTTGATATGAACTGAGCTCCTTGATCTATTACATTCTTGGGACACCAAAACGAGTAAACATGTCCTCAAATAAAAAATATACAATAGATTGTTAATTAGAATGCAAAATAGTTTAGCTTCTACCCATTTGGTGACATATTCAATACATACCAAAATATATTTCTTCTTTTTAGCCATTGGAAAAATAGGTCCCACAAAATCTAAGGCACATTTTTCAAATGACTCTATGAGTACTTGGGGTTGTAGAGGCATTTTTTCTGCTTGCACATGTCGACCCATCCATTGACAACTATCACAAATTCCAACATACTTCTTGGCATCTTTGAAAAGAGTGGGCCAATAATACCCTAGATGAAGGACTTTGTATGTGGTTCTTTTATCAGCTAAATGACTTCCACATGGTTCATCGCGGCATGCCTTCAATATGTCAAATACTTCATCCTCTCGTACACATATCCAAATGATTAGATCAAGTCTAGTACGAAAAAGTTTTCCACCAATCCATGAGTAAGTGGCACTGAGTTTAATGATCTTCTACTTCTCCTTTGTGGAGAGATGCTGGGGTAATTTTCTCGTAGCTAAATAGTTAGCAATATTTGCAAACCAAGGAGATTTAGTAGATATTGCAAAAATATATTCATCAGGGAAATTATTATTAACAATAACTAATTTGCCTTCATTATGAATCCTGGAAAGAAAGTCTGCGGCTACGTTCTCTTTACCAGGTCTATCTAGTATAGTGATATTAAATTCTTGTAACATAAGAAGCCACCTATTAACCTTTCCATTAGTAATTGGTTTGTTCATTAAATATCTAATGGTTGAATGATCAGTGTGGATGAAGATCTCATATCCATTGATACAATGCCTAAATTTGTTGATGGCATGCACTACTATAAGGAACTCTTTTCTGTAACTCTATAATTCCATTTAGGGGGTGTCATGTTTTTACTCAAAAAATAAATGGCATAAAATACTTGATTTTCCTTTTGACCTAGAATTGCTCCTAAAGTTGTGTCAAAGACATTTGTATATATATGAAACGAGAGGGACCAATTTGACCCTCTTAAAACAAGATCTACATAAGTTTCTATTTCAAAGTTTCGAATGCAATTTGGCAAGGAATATTTAAAAAAAATCATTATCTTTAGTAAGAAGTTTGAATAATGGAGATGCATTTTTTGTGAAATTTCAATGAATTGTCTATCGTAACCAACATGTCCTAAGAAACTCCTGACATCTTTTTGGGTCTTTGGCACTGTAAGATTGGAAATGACTTTTATCTTTGCTGGATTCATTTTTATTCATGCATAAGACACACAATGACCCAAAACAATTCCTTCAATTTGTAACATAAAACATTTCTCATTACTTAATGCCAAATTAGTTTCTTGACATTTGATTAATTTTTTTTTCTAAATTTTCTAATTCTTCCTTAAAAGTATTTCCATAGACAGTGAAATCATCCATATATACTTCTACATAATCATGGATTAGGTCAGAAAATATACCTAGTACAACATGTTGAAAAGTTGCAGGTGCATTACACAAACCAAAATGTAGTACTATGTAGGCATACGTCCCATGAGAATGCACCAACATATTTCTGTAACATCTTGATTAATTGATCATTTTGAAATTCTTCAAGTTTAGAATTGATATTTAGAGTTTTTCCTTGATAAATTTCAACAGATACATTACTTGATTCTGATATTGATTTGACAAAAGACATTGAACATGAAATTGTTGATAAAGTATCCATAGTACAATTTTCTTGAAAATCTTTGTCCAAGATATGCTTATGATCAAAATTATGTTTCTCTCCATGATATTGAGTAAAATCAAAATTATTAATAAAATTGATGATATTTTTTTCCCCAATATCATTCTTTAAATTCATAACTTGGTCAATAGTTAAAAAAGGTTGTACTACGTCCTCATCATCATTTGTATCTTGAAAACATTGTGTAAATTATGATTTAGTTAAGGCTTTAGTAGGTGGATATAAATTGAATTTATTAACTAAATCCCCATGTGCAATTGTCATGTCCCCTGATCTACAACTGATAAAAGCATTTGATGTACCTAACCAAGGTCTCCCTAATATTAGTGGGTGCCCACCCAAGTTAGATTTCGACTGTAAAACCATGACATCTACAGGTTACTCTGAAGAATACAAAGAGACTGTTATATCCTCTAATACACCTTATGGTTTTGTTGTTGATCTATCAGCTAATTGTAAAACAGTGGGTGTATTACGAAGATTAGACAATTGTAATTAATCCATAATACCTTTTGTCATTACATTTATTGTTGCTCCTAGATCTATTAATGTGTTTTCTATTGCAACATTATTGATATGAATTTTTACAATGGGACTACTGGGATCAACATATTTTTTAATATAGATTTTACTCGAAACAAGGTCTTCCAATTTACCAATAACTTGCATTGTTTATGGGTCTTTCTTTTTCCTTCCCGTTTTCTTTATACACAATTTCCTTATGGTCTTAGCATAAATTGGAATATCTTTAATTTCTTTCAATAATGAAATTATGATACAAACATTCTTTAACTCATCTAATAAATCATATCTTGATTGAGTGATTTGCTTTTCTAATACCAACATTTCTGGGAAAGGTGGAGTACTAGATTGTTGTTCTTGATTTATTACAGATGAAGAAGTTTGATTTATTAGATTAGGACTATCATTATTGTTTTTTTTATTAGGATTTTCCTCCTCTATTGGTTCTTCAACAATGATAGGTGCATCTTGATGAAATAATCTTCTTGATCTAATATGAATGTCATTTATACCAAGAGAAGTAATCATGTAAGTGGGAAAATTTTGTAGCTCAACATTGTAAGCAGGTTGAACTACTTTATTATTGGGATTAGAAACAGGTTGTTCATGTAGTTGGGTAGGTCTTGGAGCCTGCTTTGGTGGTAATTGAAGCTATTGAGGTTGTGAAATTTGTGTTTGTGGTGGATGATTAGAGTATGGTTGTTGGAATTTTGGGGGATACTAGTTTTGTAAAGGGTATTGGGTATATTATTGCTGCATAGGATAAGGAGCAGGAATGGTTTCATGGGTATATCCTCTCCAACCTTGTTTCCAAGGTTGGTTTCATACTTGCTATGGTGACCATTCTTTCCAAGGAATATGGTCCAATTTTGTTGGGGGTATTGTTGAGAATAATAAGAATTGAATTATTGAGAGGGATCTTGAGATATATCTGAAGCCCTTGGCTACCAAGGTCTCTTTGGTGCACCAAAAAACAACTTCTTTGTAACTTCTCGAGTCCCTTGGTAAGTTTCTTTGAGTTTTGGTAGAGATTAGGAGTTTTTTGTAGCATGATTATGTGCACATATCCCACAAAGTTCAATTTTATCTAAGGGATATTCTTTTAAAGGATGTAGTTTTCTACATTTTGGACAATAAATTGTTAATGATGAATCCTCTACACATTTCTTTTGCTTAGTTTTCAATGTGTCTAATTGAGAACCAATAGTACTGAGAATATTTGTTTTAAATTTATCCAATAAATTGCCAATTTCTACTCTACTTACCCCACCGGTGGTTGATTTTTTGACTCTAGAGATAACATCCCTACGTCCTTACCATATTTGGAATTCCCTTGAGAGATATGCTTGCATAAGTAACATATTTCCAGATAGATTAATTGAGAAATATCTCCTTTACCCATTAAATTTAACACATCAATCCATTCATCTCTAATTCCTTGAAGAAAAATGACTTTAAGAGTATCCAAATCTAGATGATTTTTCCTTTCTCTTTTAATAGTGTAGTGAAATATTTCTAAGTAGTATTCAAGGATCTCCTATTCTTTTTGTGTCATTTTAAAAATTTCCACTCTCATCCCTCGGTTGTACAATAATCATGATATTTTACAAGGAATGTTTTTCTCATCTCATCCCATGTTTTTATAGTATTTGTTTCCAATCCCATAAACCAACGTAATGTAGCATCCTTAAGGGTGTTTGGAAACAACTTCAATTTTTGAGTTTCAGAAGAATAATCATAGATGCAACATAACACATCAAATTCGAAAATAAACGTTTTTGGGTCTTTAATTATCATACCATGAAAGTTAGGCAGTGTTGAAGGTGGCATGTTCTTCATTTGGACTACTACTGTTGGATCCAAAATTGGAAATCCAAACTCATCCTAAACAGTTGATGGTCCTGTACCCTCTAGCCTTTCTTCTCTTTCTAGTTTTTCTTGTCGTTCTTCTTCTCTACCTCTAGGTCCTCTTACTTCTTCTTGGTCACCAAATATTCTAAACATGTTGTTTTCTCTGATATGTACAAACTCTTTTGATGTAGTAGATAATTATTGTTCCTCAATAGGGTTTTCTGGAAATACAATTTCAAGATAACCACTGAGTAATTCTAGCTCCTGAGGTTTGGCTAGAAGTTTGACAACTTGTTGTGAAGTTGATGGAACTTTTTCTTATTTAGAATTTCCTTCTCCAACTTTTGCTTTGTGTTTTTTTGTGTGTAGTCACAATCCTTCTTGATCGTCTTCTTCTTGTAGTTCTACCTATAGATGGGTTATATGATGGCGTGGCTATTATAGTGCCACGTGATGGAATGGGTGAATTGGTGGTTGATGTACTCCTATCGCGAGTAAACATACCTCTATTATATCTACTTCTATTCATGCATTCTACTTAACATTATTTTGAATGGTTGAAGAGAGACTCACTACAATTATACTTATAGAGAATGTGTCAGGATGTTATACTATAAAGTAAATTTACAATAAGTTTGTCTTTTTGTCTTACCATCTCTCTTCCCATGCATTCAAATTTCATTCCTATGTGCATTTAAAAAAAAAGAAAAAAATAAACTTCTTTTTGCACTTCCCCGAAAACGACACCAAAAATGTTATTCAGTTAAATTAGGTGAACTCTGCTACATTAAATCATCAACTCGGGAATCGTAAATTGATGAAGTGCATGCAAAATATATGCAGGTATTATCCTCTATTCTATCTAACTAATTATTAATGCATAAGGAAAATTATTAGTTGTTTTATCTGCAATTTTTTTTTTGTTTAGCTATAGAAAGAGCAGAGTAATTGCTAATAATGCAAAAATATCAATAAAGACACATGAATAATTCTAGATATTTAAGATCACCAATCTATTGAATTGTTAATTACAATATTTCAATAATCCAAGTCAATGAAAGTTCATGCAGCTGAACTAGCAATCAATTATTCAATTAATGTTTGTTGTGTTAGTTACCCTATGTAAAAAAAAGTAAGCAAATTTGCATAAAAGAAATAAACATAAATGTAAATCACACAAATTAATAAACAAGAAATACCGATAGTAAAGTAAATGAGTAGTGCACTCCTCCTCAGGGAGGCCTCCTAGCTCGGGGAACGCTACTAGAAAAGAACGTATAAAACTAAACTTCGTACACTCAAAATATATAACTCATATATGTGCACAATAACCAAAACTTTCATATATTAATTCGAACAAGAAGAAGATTTTTTACAATAGTATAATATCAAAAGATAATCGTCCCTATGAAATTCTGATAACCCATATTTATACATTGTATACAATATCATGTAGATCCAATCTTCACGGATCTCATAAATTGTTTATAAATGAAATGCACATGGGTGTATTCTAAATCAAATATATCATCTCATATATATATATGAAATAGGATTTGAACTTCCACGTAATGGATAAATTCATGACATGATGCATGAATTTCTCTCATGCGATCACGTTTTATTTCATGTTACTTTGATGAAGACTTAGCTCACGTAATTCCACCACTTATACATGTGTTGAATATAGGTTTGACTTGTCTACCGTGCCGATCTAGAGAATCCTTGGGATGAATTGATAGGTGGATGAGCTTCAGGTATTGATTTGGAATCTCTCACAAGTCGAGGTTCAGTCCTGAAGTGTTCACAACCCTATAGAACAATGATTCTATTGCAGAAAACCATTTAGTGGCTACATAACTGTATTTTAGTTGCTATAGAGTCAGAGATTATGTAGCAACTCATTAAAATAATAAATAATTAAATCAAATTGCATAAGGAAGAATATAACTAAGCATAAAATGAACAATTTACTTCTAATATCCTTCAATACACAAGTTTTGTAAATTAACATGATATTTATAGCAAAAGGGATAAAATATGATATAAACTGGTTCATAGGTATAGGATTTGGATGGAATTTTAGGATAGAAAAGTGACAAAAATAATATGTTTTGAGGGCTCAACATACTCCATGCAACTTAGCAATTTCATTCATATAATTTTTTGCAATATCAACTTCTTTATGAGTCATCTTGACTGGAATAAAATGTATAGTCTTTGTCAAATTATTGTAGAATTTCTTACTCCAACACCCAGGTACTTTGTTATCTAGTGATTTTCTTACTGTAATTAGATTAACACTCACAAAACAAAAATACACTACTGAAATATTCGACTCAATATCATGTAGCGGAAGCATAAACTAGGAAACCAAATCAAGCACACATAAACACCAGAATTTTTGGGTAAATACGCCTGGAAAACCCCGAGAGAGAAAATCAATGTTGAGAATGATTTTATTATGCTAAAATAAGGGCTTCCGTCACAAGGATAATGGCCCAATAAGAAAAATACCACTGCAGACTAATCTAGAAAGGATTGATTTGTTGTACAATAAATTATGGCACACTTTTCTAGGAATCCGCGACTGTCTCTTCCTAGACCCATGAATATCCGTGATTTTCCCCATTGTGGCCTGTAGATGTCCATGACTGTCTCCCTTTTGGCTCATAGATGTGTATGGAAAACCTATATGGAAAGCTTCGTACGCTCCAACACTCTCTTGTGGCTTCCTTTTGTTGAAAATCACTTGTGTGTGCCTCTGTTCTCTCTTCTCCTTGACCTGCATGATCTCTAGATGAAGGTACTGTTGATTAATTGGATTGGTTTTCATTGATGGAAACCCTTGAAGCAAGTCCGGTAGAAAATTTCGGTAGCCCCAACAATATGATTAAGGGACTTCTATTTGATTGATGTATAATGGTATGAAGTTTAATATATTTGTAGGTAAGACTATTTCAAATGGATAGAACATGTCATGCCATTTCCGATGATATGTGGAACATCACATAACTCCTCATGGTTAGAGAGTTATGGCCATATGAAGTTGGAGAACCTTCATGAGTTATCTAGAATCCCCTAGAAGGTCAAAGAAGTCAATTATTCTAGAAGCTCCTAGAAGAAGTGTACTAATCAAATTGATGGTAACTAGGAGTTAATCATGGGTATAGTTGTTGCACCAAGAAATAAATTAAATAATAAAGTGGTTGCAACAGGAAGTTAGTTAAGGGAAAATAAATTATGAATTGACTAATTATATAAAATTTAGTTGCAACAAGAAGTTGTGAGAAAAGAAAAATTATTTAAATAATAAAGTGGTTGCAACAAGAAGTGATGAGTTTACTATTTATGGATAAGTCAAAGTGGTTGCAAAAGAAATTAATTAAATAATAATTTAGTTGCAACTAGAAGTGGAGAATTTACTATTTGTAGCAAAGTGAGTTAGAAGTGGACAAGTGGTTAGAAGTGAGTTATCCCTAAAATAATAAAAGTGGGTTAAGTTGGTTAGAAGGTAACCCTTTGAGGAAGTTACATGGAAGTATAAATAAGAAAGAAATGCTCTCCCACTATCACCTATTGAATATCATTGAATATTGATTTTGTGAAAGGTTATTTGGGCAGGTATTATTGATAGAGAAAAGTGCGGTAGAAAAAGTTTGGTAGGAAAATCGTGGCAGGAAAAGTGCAGCAGAAAATCGTGGAAGAAAAAGTGTAGCAGGAAAATCGCGGCAGGAAAAGTGCGGCAGAAAAAGTGCGGCAGGAAAATCATGGCAGGAAAAGTGCGATAGGAAAATTGCGGCAGGAAAAGTGTGGCAGAAAAACCGCGATAACAGATTCGCGGCAGTAGAATCGCGATAACAAAACCACAGCAGCAGAACACTACAAGAAGAAAAATGTATGGTTTTCATATGTGTAGTGTTGAATTTATGAATCTGGTTGAGGGTTTGCCTTGTAAATCTGTTGGATGCCCTCTTGGAAGTTTAGGGATTGTTGTAGAGTTGATATGAGGAAGATCCACTGAATTTTAGTATTGGTTCATGTTTGAGGGATTTTGGTTGAGGTATGGTGCTGAAGTTATTAGTACAGATAAAGGTTATATAACAATGAGGTTCTAGCACATGGTTTGAGGTACATACTTGTGGTAATGTGTTTGAGGTATATGTGATCAGATCAGATTGGTTGATGAGTATATAGTGACAGATTTGACAAAATAGTTTGTGACAATGACATTCAGTTTCTACATTTGGAACTTATATTTCAGGGTGGTTGGATGAGGCAATGATAGGTGGTTGTAGCTACCTTCTGGTTGTAGCCAAAGAACATAGGGGGTTGTATCCTCCTTCTGGTTGTAGCCAAAGAATTGGAGAGTTGGAGCTTCCCTCAGGTTGTAGCCTAAAAATAGGGGGTCAAAGTCTCCTTCCAGTTGCAACTAGAAAACAAAGGAAGTTGGTGCTTCCAATGAATGTAATTCTTAAAGACAAATAAGAAAAAACATTTCGTGGTTTTCTCTTGCATTGGGTTTCCACGTAAAAAATACTATTGTACTATGTATGTGTATTATTTATCATTTGTTCATGGTTTATTTACTCTGCAATTATTGGATGATAATTCTATATTGATCATAAAGATAAATAACACTTGCATACTGTGGTTAAAAGGATTAAAAATATCTATTACTGATTCACCCCCCCTCTCAATAATCCAACAGGTCCTTCTTCACCTATCTAATATCTTGAACCATGGTCCTTCATGATCCAATACTCTGTGTTGAATCCCTCAACACCTGCCAAGTGTCTTTTTCCTTCACCCTAGCCTTTCTTCTAAAATCACGAGTTACAATCTATTTCTAATCTTAAAAGTGATCTATGGTTGAGATTACTTATCGCATTCATTTTTAGATTTAGATTACATGTTGCATGCTAATTACTTTTAGCATGTCTCATAAATACCTCAATTAACTAATTACATAATTAATTAATAAAAATAATTTACTTTAATAATTCATTTAACTAAATTAAATCCAAGAGTAGTTCAAGGATTTTGACGATTTCCACACGTCTATACACATAGACCTATGTGAAAATACTTGTTCAATGCTACCACTAACATCAACACTCCCTCTTAGTGAGGAAG
>WSFP011431937.1:0-21529 GCA_009831015.1 Picea engelmannii | reverse complement strand
GTGGCAGGAGATCCTGACGAGTCGGCGTTTGGAGCATCGGAGTTTCCAGAGGCATAGAACTCTCGCATGGAGGAATCGTGATCCACGATTTCCCGATAGGATCAGAGCCGTTGATCTCAGCAGGGACGCGTGGCGAGAGATCCCGGAGAGTCGGAGTTCGGGATATCGGGGTTTCCGGAGTCGTGAAACTCTCGCATAATGGAATCGCAATCCGCGATTTCCCGACGCGGTTGGAACCGTTCGATCTGAGGGACGCGTGTCCGAGGATCTGAAAGAATCGGGGTTCGGCATTTCGGGGTTTCCGCATACAACGGAATCGCTGCACTAGAAATCGTGATTTCGCGATACCCGATAGAGCGACGAGAAAGCGGTGACGTGGAGGAGAAAGTTCACACGTGCATCGGAGTTCGGCATTTCGGGATTCTCGGTGAGGAGAAACTCACGACAGGAGAAGTCGCGAAATCCCGAAACGCGACGGTCCCACAGTCATAGCATTTCAGTGGAGGACAGGTGTCATCGTATATCGGAGATGGAGACTTGGAAGGGTCTGTGAATGAGTGTTACGGGAATCGCGATATCCCGATATGCGATTTCCCGCTCACCACAGGAGTGTGGGCCATAGGGTCTGAGCAAGGGATAGGTGTCGGAAGGTCAAGCCTTGCCGTGAGTCAACGCCAAGTGGCATCGAGGATCGGAGAATCAGAGATCCTGAAAACGTAAGTTCTACACACTCCAACTCCACGAATTCCGAAACTCCGATAGAGGAAAGGACCGTGGTCTCGTGGACTAGCAGGTCGTATGAGAAAGGAGTTAGTCGGAGGGAGCTAAGGAGTGGAGGGAGGTACCATCGGGGATCGGGAGTCGGGGATTCGTGAGGACAGTGGAATACGACAGCGCCAGTGTCGATTTCCCGATGGAGAAATTCCCGATAGGGGCAAGGAAAGCATTCGGAGAATATTCATCGGGGTTCGGGGATTTGTAAGACCCGATTCGTGAATGCAGGACTCGCGATCACGCGAGGCCCGATTTCCCGATAGGACAACGGGGAATCATAGAGAGCATTCTGTGGGTGTTGAGAACTCCCGATAAGGGGGTTTGAAGAGCATTTTAGTTCTTCGGACCGTTCAAGGAGAAGGTCCTGTGGGAGCGGACGTGCCCTGGATGGCGCGTTTGCGTCAACTTATATGCAAAATGATACACCTTACACATATAATGTATAAATTGACATAATATAATTAATAAATATAATAAAAACAAAAATAATATAATTATTGAATAAATACAATTAAAATGCAAATTTTATAAGCAAGTTAACTATTTATATTTTGTTTTCAATTTTAAAATTATATATATATATATATATATATATATATATATATATATATATATATATATATATATATATTTATTATACAAATTAATTTAATAAACATTTTAAAATTTCGTATCTTTAATACTTACAAATCTTCTTAATAAAAAAATGTAAAATTAAATAAAAATATTTTCTTTTAATAGACAAGCTAGTACTTCACAAACCAAATTAAACACACAAAAAATCATTCCTCTACTTCTCTAAAATTATTTACTTACCAAACAAGGATTCATTCCTATAGCATTTTTTTTTGAAGATTAAATTTTGGACTTTGGTTTTAGTAATTTTTTTTATTTATAAAAAAAATACATTATTAAAATTACTTTTATAATAATTTTTTGAATTAAGATTTTTAATTACACAGTGTTGTTTGTAAAGTTTATTAATTAGATTATATTTTTTATTAGATGTAAAAACAATTTTAATTGATGAAGTGTAAACAAATGTTATTTTTTTTCTAGGTGATTTATTTTGGGAGAAACTTTTTCCGCACTTCCTCTCATTTTGAGGATGCTACCCAAAGTAAACCCAAGATTCTTAAGTGTACAAGGCTAGATCAACAAATCATGAATAAATCATCTATAACTCATAACAATTGACTCATTACACCCAACTGACAATACACTCATATTGATAAACAAAAAAGACATTATGATTTGCAAAGTTGATATTACATTAAATAAAAATAATAACAATAATAATGGATAGTAAGAAGAGAAAAGAAAATGAAATTTAATACTGAAGCAATCTAATTTAGCCCATGAAAAGAAATTTAGTAACCAACATCCTTATAAATTACTTATAAATGCATAGCATCAAAACCATCTCTATTTCACAATTACTATATATGTGTGCTTATTCACAACATACACATGATTAGAAAGATATTATTAATATGGTATGGAATCCTAACTAAAAAAAAGTTTACAATACATAATACCAAAGAGAATATTAATATGAAACAAAATCTTAGCCAAATAAAATCAATAAGACATGAAACCAAAAGAAGTTATTAATGTAGTAAAACCTTAATCATAGAATACTTACAAAGTATATTAAATCAATGTAAAATGAAATCTTAATCAAAAAATACTAAATTAATGTAAAGCTAAATCTTAATCAAAGAATACTTATATTAATATCAAAATGAAAAAAAATGTCATTTCAAAACGAAAAAAAATATCATCCCATCCCATCAACTTAAAGATTTACACTCCAAAATCAACTTTAAAATTAATAAAGGTTTTTATGTGAATAAAATCTTATAAACTATTTTTAAACTAAAAAATGTGTAAATAATATTTTATAAAAACATAACATATTATATAATCAAATTAACTTACATATTTATTTTTTAAAATTTTTTCAATTCAAAATCCATAAATTTTAGAAATTTATACTTTAAAACTAATTTTCATTTTTTTTAATATTCAGAATAATTAAAAAATAAAATAAATAAATAAATAAACAGTTTTTTTTTTCAAATTCCTTCCCAACCAATTTTCATATTCACAAATTTCTTCAAAACCAACCAGTTTCTAAATTAACAAATTCCTTCACACCCAATTTCCAAATTGACGAATTCCTTAAAACCAATTTCCAAATTCCTTCGCAGCCAATTTCCAAATTGACAAATTCCTTAGTGGTTAGCACAATTATTATAAATGTAGGTTATGTTACACTGGGGTTCAGTACCTTGTTTCGGGTGCAAAATCTAATAAAAATAAAGTGGACGGTAGCTGTAGAACCTCTGACTTAAAAGACTCACGGGGCTTAAATTAAATTAAGTTAAAAGACTTACAGGGCTTGAACAGAAGTTCCAGAAGGCGAGCAGTTGATCCCGGACCAATTGCAGGGTTGTTCATCCAGAGCGTTCCAATTCGACAAAACCGCGTTAGGATCGTCGTATATGGCATCTTTGAATGCCAGCAGGGCCAGACCTGCGTGTACAGTAAATATCCATCATTCATTCAAACATTTATTTAGCCGGCTGAAATGGCCACCACAGATAAAAGGATATTCATAGTATTCTATCTTTATCGATTGCATTTCACATTTAACCTCACCTTCGTCAGAAATAGAGCTGCACCCCTGCAGAATGGCGCCGCATACCACCACCATTACTAACAATGCCTTCATCGTCTCTTTCTCACTATGGATTCTAAGATTAAATCATCAAAGAATCAAGATGAATTCTGGCATGACTGAACCGCTCTTACATCAAAGCCGTAAACCTCCTCCTTCGATCCCAACTGGGCTATTTTACAAAAAAGATTTCAAGAACTCGCATTATGTATTATAATTTAGCTCCGCCTTCGGCCCCCGAGGGTAAAGATTTTGCTAGCAATAACGATCGTCTACAATCGGCCAAGGTTCGATCCTCACCTCACCTTTAGTAAAATTTAGACACAGCCGATTAGTCTTACAGCGGCCTGTTTCTGTTTCTTGAAACCGCCGAGTTTTCTTCTCGAAGCCATGGGTTCGAATCTGGGACTCAACTCAATTCCTACCTGGATATCTTGATTCTGCAGGCTCACTATTCTAAAAGCAGAACACTTCCACTGTCAGTAAGTGAAGTAAACAAACAAGAATAAAAAGATGCATTGCCATTGCCGTTGCAACGGAGGTTATGGGATTCGAACGCAAAGAAAGAAAGAAAGAAAGAAACGATTGACGTCAAGAGGAGTAAGTACCAAGGTACCAAATCGAGTCGGATCGTCGTCAATTGACGTAGAAACAAAGTCCGAACAGCTGGGCTCCCTCGTATGATAATGTCGGGAACTTGGGCACTACCGTCAGCTGTACAATACGTATAGATATACGTATTTGAGGATAATTATAAATACGACGGCACCAGGCTCCCTCTAACGGCTTCTGTCGCTTCCGAGTAGAATAGACGGAGAGAGTTAGTTAGTAACGGAATGGAAATACATTCACGTCCGTCAAGTCCATCCGACATTGCCGAGCTGAGTTGTAAGTCGGTTACGGCGCTAGGCGACAGTAAGGGAGAGGGTTCGAATCTCGCTCGAGCTCCCTTGTATGCAAAGTACAGGAAAACGTTAACGATGTCGTGGAAAGATGTCGAACGGCCTTGTTTCTCAGTCTTTGCGCGCCCCATAAGAATTGGTGGGAATGGGACCGACAACCATCGCGCCGATCATGACGCTCATTTGTCGCTCCCTCGCTACCTTCCGACATACTAACTTACCTTTTTTATTTTATTTGGAAGGATTCGTATGGATTTTTTTGGATGTCGAATTTTAATACGATAGAAAGTCAAAATTCCATCGAGTTTTGTTTATTTTTTAAGGATCTGAGTGGATTTATAATAGCAAATTTTTAAGGGCATATTTTATTTTATAAAAACTTTAGAGTATAATGAAACTCTACATATATAAAATAATTCATTCTATTTTTTATTAAATATGTGATAAAAAATATTTCAATATAAGATCACTATATATTTTATAGTGTAATTTAAGTGATCTAAACTATAATTATCATATTACGAATTCAGAACTAAATACATGATAAACCAATTCAATGAAAACAAATGAAAAAATATATATTATGATTAAAAAATATTAATATTTTAAAATTTAAAAAATATCATTGAAATTGAAATATATATATATATATATAATAATAATAATAATAATAATAATAATAAAATATTAATAATATTTAAAAAAATGAAAACATCATTGAAAATAGTCTCTATAAAAAGATACTTCATAATACACTTTATTTATCTGAAGTTTGAAGAGATATTTTATAATACATTTTATTTATCCGAAACTTAGAGATACCTCATAATACACTTTATTTATTTGAAGTTGCTTTAAACCAAGCTTGAAGAAATAAATTATAATACACCTTATTTATCTTAACGTTAGAGATACCTCATAATACATTTTATTTATTTGAAGTTGTTATAAACCAAAGTATATTTGAACTTTATAATTATTAGACTTTATACTTGAATTTTAGATTTTAAAGTTAGTGTCTTCCTAAAAGTGTAGTATATATAAGAGAAAGGGAAATCTGCATACAAAATCTCTAATTCTATTGAATTATGTTATGATTTCAATTTTAAATTTGAATTTTTTTTCAAATTTAAGACAAAAGATGCTAAAAATGAGGTTGTTTTTTTTAGCAAAAATAACGTAATATAATTGTAAACATCACTTACTAAGACTCTAAGAGGATTGAGAATTTTATGTACTTTGAGAGAATTGAGAATTTTATGTTTACATTCTTAGTTTGACTCATATTTGTTGGAATTTTAGCTTTTGATATGCAAACACAATGCAGAAGGAAAATGACTATTTCTTATTGTTAGAATTTCTTATTTGAAAACTTAGTGAATGAGTTTCTCCATCAAACGAGCTATATCCTTGACTATATTGGGTTATAGAATTATTGAATTTGTTTTAAGTATAGAATGAATTTCTAAATTACTTCATCATTTAAGAGTGTGAAGCTCTACTGCACAAAGAGATTGTTTTTCACTATTTTAATGTTTTTATGTTTTTCAACAACTTAACAAGCAAATTACAATGAAAAAGGAGTTAAATATGTCAAGATGTGAAACATTATTTCTTCCCACAATTATGAAGACAAATCTACATTTACTTTATGAGGATCATTCAACATCACTCCATGCAATGATCACACAACTATATTATCCCTAGTAAGAAGATAAGTATTGATATTAATGAATGAAAAGCAACATTGAAATTTAATGGGGAAAATCCCTATGGGGCATTTTGTCCATCACATACTATAATTTTTTTAAATACATTTTTAAAGCAATTAATTTTAATAGATGAAATATTTTTGAAATTCCAACCCTAACCAAAAGATTTCATTAATCATAAAAAAAAAAAAGTCACTACCCTAGATGCCCTTGTCAAGACTTCTTCCAACTATGGTTTTTCACCATGGAGTGTGTTTTTTAAAAGTGAGAAGACATGATTTTTTAAAGTAAAGATTAATATGATTTTTTTAAAATGGGGATTGCTTTATTGGGGAGCCAAAATGCTCGTTGGCCCATTGACGTATATAAATCTACATGATTTGAAATTAGCTATGACTTAACCCGAGATAACTAACTAATCATTTCCCATTACGAATATTGATTTTTTCAATTCAAGATTAAAACAACTTTTGAAATGTTTTCGCAAATGATTTACTTGAAATCATTTTTAAAGATTCAACAAAACCATTATCAAAGCTCCAAGTTTCCATTTCAATTTGATTCGTTGTCTCGTTTTCAAAGAATTTATGTGAGACTATCATGACGTTCCACTGACCATTCATGAAGAGGCCAACAACTTTAGCCAGAGAGGCAGCTCAGTTACAGAGGTCATCTACTTTTCCTTTTGAAATGTAAATATGACAGTGGACTCCAGCAATGAGTAGCTTGAAAGGTTGGTAATCCATACTAACCAGAGAAATTTACTTACTTTTTGGCCCTTCAGAGTATTTCATGAGTACTAAAGTCCACTCAACACAACCAACCCACCTCTGATTCCAACATATACAGCCCATCATTATAACTTCGAATTATAATATTTACGAGTCATTATATTTGGTTAATGACATTGGGAAAAGTAGTTATACTAATCGAGAAAAAGAAGATTCTGTGATGTGATTTAAAAAAATTAAAAAATAAAGATATTGAGATTTACAAATACAAAACAAATTGAGGTAAACATTTACATTAAAAACGCAAAAGTGGGTTTTCTAAACATTTGAGATAATAAAATATATATAATGCGAGAGATCTTACTTTTATTTGGAATTTGAATTTTGTTTTTATTAACATTTGAGATCATACAAAATTGAATAATATAATTTGATTAATCTTAACCTTCGGTGGAATTCGAAGATTGAATTGTAGAAAGGATTTATGATGGATTGACTTTCTAAGAAAGTAATAATATGTTTATTTTTATTTGTATTTATTAGAGAGTTATAGAGAAAGATAAAGTAAATCTAAAAGAATTTGATAACTTATAATTTTAAAATTAAAAATTAAAAGTAATACACCATATCCTATTCTCCTTATAAAAGCAAGTCTTTTTCTTTTGAGAGTATGGTTATGATTAGGTACTTAAAGTACAAGGACATAATAAACAACATGGGCATCAAGAGGTTCTCCAAAATTGCTTCAAATCCAACCAAAACCACTAACAGCTCAAGCGGGCATTGCTAAAATAAGAACAAACTCTCACTAGCTACTTAGTGAAATTGGGCAAAAAGAATCACTCATCTTTGTGACACTAAGAGGGTTGAAGATGAAAAACACTTTCTCTTAGAGTGCTCCGTGTATACCCAAATTATATCACATTTTCAAAATATTTTTCAAACACTTTCTCTTAGAGTGCCCAGTGTATACCCAAATTAGATCACATTTTCAAAATATTTTTCACTATACCGACCTTCCTAACCTTCTAATTCATCGAAACTATAATGATCTTGGAATACTTCTCTTATAATTTTCTGGCACATAAATAAAATTCTTAAGAAATCCAAGTACACGTTTACCTTTCTTAAGATCTAATATACCAATTCTAATCTTAGTGAATAATCACCATCATCATCAATAAAATAAAATTTACGAGTGTCTAATTATTTTCTCTACTATAAAACAAAAAAATTGATTTAAAATTAAATAATAGTAAAAGTTTATCATTAACTTTATAAATAAATCACTTAAATAAAAAAAATTAAATTCAAATATATAATTTTATAAAAAAATATTAATTATTATTATTTTATAAAACATTTAATTTAAAATTAAAAATATGTCCCCGAGGTGTAGGATAGTCGGTGACGGAGTGTGTTGTTAAGCCAATCCGTGATGTTAAAGTCACCGTTTCGAAACCTGGGGATGCGATCCCCCACACAAATTAACAAAAAAAAAATTAAATTAAAAATATAACTTTTTAAATTATAACCCTTATTTAAATATAATAATTAATTCTTCTTTATTTGAAAACTTAAAGACCATTATAACAATAAACAAGTATTTGAAAATTCAACCATAATATAATAAAAATCATCATATCAAAAACATATCTTAAGAGTTAGTCATTAATCATCATAATAACAAACACATATCTTAAGAGTTAGTCATCATAATATAATTGACATCATAATAACAAATACTACAAATTCATATGTATTAATGGAAATCAACAATAAGCGTACATATTTAACATCTTTGTCCAAGTATAAATATTTTTATTTTTTATATTTTAGTGAAGTTTTTTGTTTTTATTAGTTCTATATTGCATTTATTTAAAAAAATATTTTCATAAAATAATTAATTTATATATTTTAAATTACAATAATTTTGTAATGAAAATAAATATTGCATAATTCTTAAATATTATAGAATAAAATAATTTGTTATCTTTATGATATTAAGAAGGTTAAAAATAAAAAGCATTTTCTCTTAAAATGAAGATTTAAAAGACATTTTCATAAAACAATTAATTTACATATTTCAAATCCACAATAATTTTATAATGAAAGAGGGTGTTGGACAATTCCTAAAACATTATGGGATAAAAGAATGTCATCTTTGTGATACTAAGAAGGTGGAGGATGAAAAACACTTTCTTTCAAAATGTCCTTGTACGAATACATTATATCTCAATTTCAAATATTTGTAACAACATCAACCTTCTTAACCTTTTATCTCATCAAAACTATGAATATTTAAGAAAGCTTCTCTCCGATATTTTTTAGCATAAAAATAAAATTACGAACCAAACCAATTAATCCCTTACCATTTTTTTCTTAAGGTCTAATAAATCAAAGTTGGTATTAGTGGTTAACAATAATCATCATAACTAATTGGATGTAATACAAAGTCAGGTGGAGCAGCTACAGCTTCAAAGGATACCATATCCTCCAATGCTAGTGGATTCTCCCTCTAGCAGTGGATCATCTCTAGCAACAACTTTCTCAAGAATTGATTTGAATTAGCCAACACAAGAAGAAGTTATGGAAGAAGAAGACACAAATCAAACCAATCAATCAGGTAGTTAATGTTTTGTAGAACAATATGCATATTAGGAGTTTTTAATCATAGATATACTTAGAATTTTTGGAATATTTTGAATTTTAGTAAAAACCATGATGATGATGATGAAGATAGGATAGTAGCAAGTCTAGTATGGAGGAGGACTCAGATGGAAAACATTGATGGTTTTTTGGTACTTCTCTGCATGCTACGACCACTCATTTTTTATTAATATATATTCTCAATTATTGTAAAAAAAAAAAATCATCATCAAACTCGTGGATTAGGTGGATTATGTCTCTCACATCCTCTGTGTTATTTTATATTCTTATCAAGTGTTCACCTTCAACCATGTTCTCTCCCTCCCGCGACATTCGACAAGGTGATTCCTATCCCCTTTTCTCTTCATTCTAATGGTTGAGGAGATGGGGAGGGCCTTCAAGACAACTATAGCAAACAATCGAGAACTCTGATTTTTCAGGGGAGATCTATCAGTATCTCACCAACAATTTGTGGACAACACAATGCTTATGGGAATTCCAACAATCCGTGAAGCTCGGGCTATAAATCAATTCCTCTATGACTTCATGGTTCAGCCTATGGAACCTCTATTAACCAAGGTAAGTCACAACGCGTCTTCTTTAATACTCATATCGCTATTCAAACTAACATTTCCATAATTCTCAGCTTCCAAAGATGCTCCCTGCCTTCAAAATATCTAGGATCTCCATTAGTGGAAAATGCTCTCAGAAATTCCACTCGGGAGCACCTCCTGGTAAGGTTGGAGCATAAATTAGCCAACTGGACCTACCGCTCCTTGAATCTTCCAAGCCACATGGTTCTCCTAAAATTTGTTCTGCGGGCAATGCCTCTCTACCTATTCTCAGCTTTGGCAGCTCCCAAATTCATCCTAAAAGCAGTGTGCATTCTTCAAATATCTTTCCTCTAGGGAGGAGACAAAAAGGAAAAGAAATGGGCCCTAGTAAGTTGGGAAAAAGTCTGTGATTAACCAAAACTTGTGGGCATATTGGGGCTACACCATCCGAAAACTCTCAGCTCAGTTCTTGAAGAAAAAACTTGGTGGAGATGGATCCACATTGAAGATGATCTATGGGGAAAAATATGGCGAAGAAAGTATAGGCCATTCACAAAAGATCAAAATCTAATACGCTTAGAGGGTAGCATAACTGGCTCACTAATTTGGAATGTAGTCCGGAGTAACAAAAACATTATTCAACAACATTATTTTTCTGAGGTGAGAAATGGGGGC
The DNA here is from genome assembly GCA_009831015.1 of Picea engelmannii. Taxonomy (NCBI): domain Eukaryota; kingdom Viridiplantae; phylum Streptophyta; class Pinopsida; order Pinales; family Pinaceae; genus Picea; species Picea engelmannii. The sequence goes on along the minus strand of WSFP011431937.1, from coordinate 10,849 downwards.
CACACTATGTTTTGGGACGATGTGTGGCAAAAACTTCCTGCTTGGAGAGATAGGGAGGAATTTCAACAACTAAGAGAGACCATGTTAAACCAGGGCAAGAAATGGACATCACAATATTGGGCAGAGGAGCATGAGGATGGCCAATGGAGATCATGGATATCAAATGAAAATTGGCTCCCAATCCCCAATGACCTGGAATAGGAAGGATTCTAGCAGGAACTACAAACAAGGAAAATCCAACTTCGCAAGGGGTCGAACAAGCTTCGATGGGGCTACACACCAAGAGGAAGTTTCAACCTCAAAGAACCCTAAAGTCTTATGGCAGGATAAGACAATCATCCTCAACAAGGAATCTAGACGAAGATCTGGAAGCAAAATCTATGGCCCAAGGTATCCCTCTTCCTTTGGCTCTTAGTGAAGGGTAAAATCCTCACTTGGGACAACCTCCTCAAACGATTATTCATCGTACCTTCATTTTTCCCTCTCTGTCGCCAAGCTGGTGAAATGCCAGAACATCTCCTCAACTCCTATATACTGTCATCTGACCTATGGGATCATGGCGCCGTCCTCTTTAGAAAAATAGATAAGAACAAGGGTGGCCTGAATAAAATGATTGAACAATGGTGATTGGATGTTTATACCAATCCAATCTTAAATAGAGCCTAGAAACTCTTCCCTATATTCCTCCTACGGGAAGTCTAGAAGGAAAGAAACCAACATATTTTTAAAAATGACAACGAGGACATGACCAAAATATGGGATCGAATAAAGAAGGACAATCGGGAAATAGTTATAGTGTCTGCATGGACAAACCAAGACTGGTAATGCACCAAGAACAAATATATCATTTTGCAATGTATGGGCCTTCATCGCAACCCCACTTATCATTCTAAGCACAAAACAACACCTCAATCTTCCTCACGAGAAGACTTTGAGGATAATCGCAGGGTCACGGCTCGTGGTCACTTGGGGAAATAGAAAGAGTTGTGCAAAAGGGCCAAAAGAGCCAGGTTTAGCTGTAGAAGGGATTGTCGCGATCTCCAGGTGTCAGTCCGAATCGGTCTCAACCCTGGCTCCTGCGAGGAGTAAATGAAGGTGGGAGGAGGTGGTTGAAACCTCTCCTCACTCATTAATTGTAAGGTATGGAGGATCCGGCAGGCAGTCTTCCCGAGACGGTCCTGTATGTTGGTTTTTTACAAAGAAGCCATGCTGAGTCCTCAACTAACCAGAGAAGTCTGCACACGCTAACTCAACATTTAATGGCTCAACTACCCCCTTGCAAGAGCCATGCACAGTTAAGGTGGCGTCTGATGAAGGAGTTCAGACCAGATTTGACCGAAGAGATGCCACGCCTTGGAGGTCTGAGCACGCCTCTGTTGGGCGAATTTTTCTGAGTATATGTACTCAGTTTTTGTATTTTTGAAGGGATCGATGGTAGAGCACAACTCCCAAATGTAAATCTTTAATCCAGCCTCTTGTTCTCTGGTTATAGAAGAACATTTGAGACTTCTTGTTTAATGGCAACCAACTCATTCTTTTCCTCTTTTCCTCTGAATCTAAGATCTCGGGCATGGATGATCCAATCGGGTGTTGCATTGCTATATTATGTAGGTTTGATATTATCATTTCTGCAATCTTCTTAGGTTCATTTTGAAGACTGCTAGAAGACCGGATGTCCAGAGCAGACTTTGTTTCTCCTCTCTTCCCTCCAAATACTCACCACTATCATTATTACTGGCTTAAGTTAGGTCAAGACCTCATGTGTCACTGTTGTTCCAGCCCAGTTTTCTGAGTTAGAATGATATTGTTTCGAGTTTACTTCCATCTGATCACCCCTTTGTAAACAAAACGTGACATAAACTGATGGGCGTTGGGCTCTGCTCCTGCTACAATCCAGGAGTGACTTCCAACGCCAACATTTCTGGCGTCATTGTCGGGGACGAAGTTGAATATTTTCCATGGGATTGAACGACATTGAGCCTCTGATTCTAAAGGTGCATCAGGCATCAGAGCCCTTAAAGATTGCTACTGTGCACTTGACGACTCCACTGTGGCGACTCCAAGGTTTCCACATGATTGTTTCAGTTGCGGCTACTTTAGCACGCCTGAAAGCTGACCCAGAGGAGCTTTCTCGAGAAGGTTTCAACAGCTGCTTTCTCAGCCTGAGAAGCTTCCTGGGGTAACAACAACGTAAGATCTGGCCTTTGATGGTGAACAAGGACCAGACATATTCAAAGTTGTGAGTCTTTCACCTGGCGACTCCATGATTTGAGGATCGATTGGCGACTTCGTTGGTTTGGAATGGAGAAAATCCTAGCTCGGAGGTTTGCTCCTTTTAATTTTTCTGCTATTCCTGGTTTTCCTAATGATGCCCCTTCTCCGAATGAATGGGGAGATTATTTTCCCATATTTAGGGAGCACGAAGAGGACAACCCTGCTCAGCATCTCTGTGAGTTTCATGAACTCATGCACCAGTGGGAGATACATCACGAGGATGTATTATTGAAGATGTTCATGTTCTTGTTAGCAAGGGATGCTCGTGAATGGTATCACTCTTTACCCCCCGCTAGCATTTCCTCACTTAGTGAATTTCATGTAGAATTTAAAAGGCGCTATCAAAAGATGTATTCCTCTGAGTTTATCTGTCATAATTGTTGTGAGGAATGTGAGGACAGTGAGAAAGATATGGATGTGCCTCTTGGAGGTTATGAGGACGGGAGAAGATATAGGAACGAGGACCCTAGGGAGGAGGAAGATGCTTTGGGTGAAGCTTGGGAATTGGTAAAATCCCTCTCTGCCCAACTGGATAGGTGGGAAGTTAAACATTATGGGGAGGTGTTTCCAGCCTTTGAAGAAGATGCTCTTGGTATCTCTACAATGGATGATGATGAAGACCACAGGGAGGAAGAAGGTGCTCTAAGTAGGCTGATGGAGCGGGTGAAGTCCCTCTCCGCTCGACTAGAAAGTTTGGGATCTGAAGACAGCGCAAAGGATTTTCTAGTCCCTGAAGCAGATGTTCTTGACCCCCCTAGCGATCATGATAGCATTGAAGATTTCTGCATGGTAGAGGCCTTGCCATCTGCTCCTGACGTGCCTGTTGTCCCAAGCTTTGATGCTTATTTAGAAGAGGAGCAGTAGAGCCCCACACCTCAGTTTGCTAACCAGAGGAGCAGTAGAGCCCCGCACCGCAGTTTTTTAACCAGAGGAGCAACCCACCCACATATGACAGCTATGAATTAGATTATGAGCTGGATATGCGGGATTTCCAGGGACAAACTTCAGATCCTTATCCTCTATTCATTAAGCAAGAACATTGCGAGGAAATCAGCCATCCTGAGAAGCAGTTGGAAGAGCAGAGATTTCCCATGGTCCCTATTTATGATGATTATGAATCTGATCCCTGGGAGAGTTATGAAGAGCGGGAAGAGGACCAAAAGGGGGTATTGTTTACAACCTGCACAGAGGTCACCAAGCAGCTATTTGAAGAGCATAGCTTTCCCACGGGTCTTGTTTATGACGATTTTGAATCTGACCTGGGGGAAGAGCCAAGAGAAGAGGAGAAAGAACCAGAAGAGTAGTTGAGGGCACATATTATCTTCTGTTCGGAGCCAGTCAGCAAGCAACCACCGCTTGAGATCAGTGAGCCTACGTCAGTTGCCCACCCACCTGTGCTTAGCAGAGATATTCAGCCACACGTGAATAACTGTATAGTAGAGGAGGCTGCCTGTCACCCATTTTCTAGAGTTTTCCACTGGTCCTATGAGCCTGTGGAGGAATACATGGAGTTGTATTTCCTTCACAACTTGGAGTCGCTCTATTTCATGTCAACTTCATCCTGTGAAGAGGAGTTGAAGAGTGTAACCGTTCTGCTGTCATGGTCACACCATCTGTTGATGATCGTCGACATAAAGAAGGAGCTTCTATTCAGGAAGTTGCTTGAATGGCTATGGTGGAAGTTTTCTTTCACCTAGCCCCCATGTAAAGAATTTTACTAGTCTAGGACTGTACACAAATAAGCTCTTTTGAGCATGTACATTTATTGTTTCGCTTTTACTTTTACTTTTCGGCCTATAGTTTCAGCAGGGTGTTTCGCTAGACTCCATAGCCCAACAGAAAGGCACTGGAACTGCAAAAGAGTCCTTAGAGCATCACAGGGATGACTCTATCCCCTATGGAGCCTAATGTTAGCAACAATTCTTATCTTGGGCATAAGAGTATCCAGGTCTGCAGGCTGCACGAAAAGCACCCAAGCGTAGCACAGAAAAATCTCGTTTCAGGCTACCAATCAAGTGAGCGGGCATTTTGTTTTCAACGTCAAGGATTCATCGACAGAGCAGAGCAACGGTCGGTGGGTAATTGCATTCAACCGAGTCGCGCCAAGTATAGCGCAGAAGTTTTCAAGGAAGTGAACGGTCGAAATTCTTCGTGGAGCACTCGTGAAGTTACGAGGGCCGTTGATCGCAATCAATTTAAGCGTGGGATTATTTCTCAGACTCGGGGTTCGTGAGTTCGAAGGGCAGACCATATCCTTTGGTTGCGCGAGATCGCGAGTTACGAGAAGTGTTCAAAGGGGAGTCAACCATCGCTGACCATCGCGTCTCGGGACTTCACAAGGGGAGTCAACCATCACGTCTCGGGACTTCGCAAGGGGAGTCAACCATCGCGTCTCAGGACTTCGCAAGGGGAGAATGCCAAAGTTCGACACTCCAACTCGCGAGGTTGCGAGCTGCGAGAGGTGCTAGCACTTGAGCCCTGGCCGACGATTACGTGTGGAGGGCGCTGACAATAAAAAAGAGCTATACCCGTATCACCATCTCGTGTCTCGAGACTTTGGAAAAGAGGAGCTGAGGGTCTTTGACCCACGAACTCGTGAGTCACGAAATGCAAAGAGCTTTTAATGTCGGGCCCACAGTATCGTCGAAAGTGTTCTGGGCCGTCTGATCAAGGAGAGACACGTGGCGCACGATTGGGCTATGTCGCCACCTCACCTATCGTAACTTTGAAGAACGAGGATCAACCTCCTCCCAGCCGCGAGACACGAAGTGCCGAAGGCGTCCGGGATCTGGGCCCACAATATTGTCGAATATGATCAGGGTCGTCCGATCAAAGAGGGGCACGAGGTGCGCGATTAGGCTCTATCGCCTCTTCGCGCATCGTGACTTTGAAGAATGAGGATCAACCTCCTCCCAGCTGCGAGACGTGAAGTGCCGAAAGCGCTCAGGAGTTGGGCCCACGGTCTTGGTGCCCGGTCATAGAGGAACAGGTCTGGGGAAAAGGCACTAGTGCACACCATATGATGAAACAAGTCCCAAAGCACTGACATCATCGTAACCATCCATCCAGAGGGACGCGTGGCGCACAATTAGGTCATGTTGGCTTTTTCGGCTACCGGGACTTCCAAGGGTAAGGGGTTTTGCTCTTCCATTGCATTTCAAAACCCCGAACCCCGAAACAACAAAAGCGCCTTTGAGGATAAGTGCAGGGTCACGGCCCGTGGTCACTCGAGGAAATAGAAAGAGTTGTGCAAAAGGGCCAAAAGAGACAGGTTTAGCTGCAGAAGGGATCGCCGCGATCTCTAGGTGCCAGTCCGAATCGGTCTCAACCCTAGCTCCTGCTAGGAGTAAATGAAGGTGGGAGGAGGTGGTTGAAACCTCTCCTCACTCATTAATTGTAAGGTATGGAGGAGCCGGCAGGCAGTCTGCCCGAGACGGTCCTGTATGCTAGTTTTTTCCAAAGAAGCCATGCCGAGTCCTCGACTAACCAAAGAAGTCTGTACACGCTAACTCGACATTTAATGGCTCAGCTACCCCCTTGCAAGATCCATGCACAGTTAAGGTGGCGTCTAACGAAGGAGTTCAGACCAGATTTGACCGAAGAGATGCCACGCCTTGGAGGTCCGAGCACGCCTCTGTTGGGCGAATTTTTCTGAGTACATGTACTCAGTCTTTGTATTTTTGAAGGGATCGATGGTAGAGCACAACTCCCAATTGTAAAGCTTTAATCCAGCCTCTGGTTTTCTGGTTATAGAAGAACATTTGAGACTTCTTGTTTAATGGTAGCCAACTCCTTATTTTCCTCTTTTCCTCTGAATCTAAGATCCCGGGCATGGATGATCCAGTCGGGTGTTGCATTGCTATATTATGTAGGTTTGATATTATCAATTCTGAAATCTTCTTAGGTTCATTTTGAAGTTTGTTCGGCTCTGAGAGGATCTCACAGCCGAGACTTTTCCTCTTTTGTGAAGACTGTTGGAAGACCGAATGTCCAAAGAAGACTTTGTTTCTCCTCTCTTCCCTCCAAATACTCACCACTATCATTATTACTGGCTTAAGTTAGGTCAAGACCTCATGTGTCACTGCTGTTCCAGCCCATTTTTCTAAGTTAGAATGATACTGTTCCAAGTTTACTTCCATCCGATCACCCCTTTGTAAATGAAACGTGACATAAATTGATGGGCGTCGGGCTCTGCTCCTGCTGCAATCCTGGAGTGACTTCCAACGCCAACATAAAGCAACTTAAAACTGGATGAAAATATTATCTAGACAATCGTCCAAAAGAATATGAAATTGAGTAGCCTCCATCACAAAGAGAAGAAGGATATACAAAAGTTATTCCATATCAATATTTAGATCAAGAAGAACAAGGTGGACATTGTATTTCATTTTGGTTCGTAGGAAAACCTCATTGTAGAGTACATGGTAAGTATGCTTGGTCTATAAATGCATGATCACCCTCATCCATACCCTTTGGGTTGGGTGAATAAGGATGTAGATTTAAAAGTAGATAAGAAGTGTAAGCTTAGATTTACTATCAATGCAAACTTGTATTTGATAAAGTAAAATTTGATGTAATACCTCTTGTTTGGTAACCCCTATATGTATATGAAGGATGATATTTTCATGAGAAGGGCCAACTCATACTACCTAATAAAGGATGGTAAATTGTTTATCATCAATGCACACAAGGGGAAGTCTAATATCTCTCTGATGAGTTCACATCAAGATAAGATATTGATCAGTTCAACCAAGAAAAATGTGCTTCTTTTCTTGATATAAAACCAAAATGACACTAATTATATAGGTGTGAATCCATCTTTTGAATGATGTACGAAATAATAGAAGTTCTAATTAGAAGAGATTTTGCAAGCGTACAAAGAAGTATTCCAAGATCGAAAAGGAATTCCACCCAAGAGGGAAGCAAAGCATGATATATAGTTACTACCAAAATCTACTTTTCCATAGGACTATAATATATAAATTCCATATCATAGTCAGATGAAGTGAATAAACACTTGCATGAATTGTTGGAGCAAATATTCATGAGGCTAAGTGCCTCACCGTGCATTTCCTTGGTTATTTTTCTACTAAATAAGGATGGGAATTGGAGAATGTGCATTGACTATAGACCTCTAAACAAGATGACTCTCAAGAATCACTACTCTTTTCCTTGTATCAATGACTTGTTAGATTAGTTGTAGCATGAAAATTGTTTCACCCAGTTGAATTTGAGATCTAGACATCATCAAATCTAAATCAAGGAAGAATACACATAGAAGACTATCTTCAAGATGAAGCAGTTTCTATATGAGTGGTTAGTAATGCCTTTTGGTTTGAATAATGAACTAGCTACTTTTATGGTTTAATGAATGATGTGTTGCATCCATTTCTGTATTCATTTATCATAGTTCACTTGGACGACATTTTGATGTGTATTTCTACTTGGAAGGATCATGTGTTACATCTAAAGCAAGTGTTAGAGACACCAAGGAAATATCAACTCTTAGTAAACAAAAATAAGTGTGAGTTTGCTAAGCAATCCTTAGTGTACTTGGGGCATGTTATCGGTGGGGGCGAGTTGAGTCGTCCTTAAATGGCCCACTCCTACTAATGTCATGGAAGTTAGGAGTTTTGTGGAAGCTGCCCAATATTTCAAAAAGTTCATAGAATGTTTTCAATTGTGATAACACCACTCCATGCTATAACATCCAATGCTAAAATTTTATAGTTGGGTAAGAATCAACATAAATACTTTGAATAAGTAAAGAAGAAGATTAGTTGATCCCCATTGCTAACACTAATTTGTAAAATTATTTTAAAATAAAAATAGATGCTAGTGGGTATGCCATGGGAGCAATATTAATGCAAGGGAAGGGACCGATTTCCTATTATTTAGAGTTATTCCATGGAGCAGCATGGAACTACCCTACATATGACAAGGAGTTTTATACATTGATTCAAGTAGTGAATAAATGGAAGCACTATATATTGGGTAAGGAAACCGTCCTCCATACTTATCACCATCCTCTACAATACCTACAAGCTCAAAGTAGGCTCCAACAAGTAAGACACTATTAATGAATGGGATTTCTACAATAATTTCATCTAGCTATTAAATATAATAAGGGTGAAACCAACAAGTTGGTATATTTTCTATATATACCACAGTGACCAACAATCATATTGTAGGAGCCTTTATGCACATGGAACCATGAAACCATGAAACCATGAAACGTGCAGAGGAGTATGAAAAAGATGAGGACTACATCAAAGAGGTGTATCAATAGTTACAAGGGAAACAAGAGCAAGTAGATGTTGATTACCATCCCCAAGATGGATCTACAAGATCATGGGGAATATTTTTGTACTAAAGGAGGGAAAAGTGCACATAATAAGGGAGGCTCATACCATCAAGGTTGTTGGACATTTTGGTGTTGGGAAGACCGTGGCTAACTTATAGAAGTATGTTTATTAACCCAATATGTAATAATAATTAGACAGATTTATTAGAGGATGTACTTTATGTTGTACCTACTAATCTAAAGTGAGGACTATACAGTCCACTTTCAATCTATACAAGGCCATGGAAAAACATCTCTATGGATTTTTTTTTGGGGGGGGTTTCCAAGGAGAAGAACATAGCATAACTACATGTATGTGGTAATGCATAGATTCAATATGATGTGTGTTTTGATGGCTTGTAAGAAGACCATCAAAAGATAATAAGTTGCAACCTTATTCTTTGGAAGGGTCTAATTGCACTTGGGATTCCAAGGAGCATCATTTATGATAGAGATACTAGATTCCTCAGTGTATTTTAGACTTCATTGTGGTAGAAGTTGGATACTAAAGAAGAGATACATTGTCTTTCACCAATAGACTAATGGGAAAACAAAGGTAGTAATTATGACTTTGGTTCAACTTTTGAGAGGTTACAAGCAAAAGCATCCAAGGACATGGGATGAAAATTTGGTTTACATACAACATTATTATAATCAAGCTATCCAAACTAGGTTTGCATACAACATTCTTACAATAGAGCTATTCAAACTTCCACCAGTAAGTCTCCTTTTGAGAAAAAATCAGTTATTTACCCATTACCATTAGAAATCATACATGGAAATATTAAAGTAGGCATAGTAGCCTCAAGTGATGCATTGAAGGCACAAAAGTTCATAGATAGGATAATGAAAATGCACTTATAGGTTCAAGATAAATTGAAGAAGTCTTAAGAGAAGTACATGATTGGGCATGATGAACATAATATTAAAAATAATTTCCAAGTAGGAGACAAAATTTTCTTACACCTTAATATGGAAAATTTATAGGGACGAAGAAAGAAAATCAAATCCATAAGATATGGGCCTTTAAAGTATTGGATAAGGTAGGAAAAATTAATTATAGACTTGGTATTCCAACTTATATGCGCAATTACTCAGTAGTAAATGTAGAGAGACTAAAACTCTATGAGGCATCCATGCTCAATGCAAATGAAAACGGCCAAGTCTTACCTCCCATTGAATACTTGGCACTAGACACACAGGCAAAATTACTAGAGGATACAATTATGAAAAATAAGATCAAAATGATCATAAGGGTTCAACAAGAACTTTCATGGGTGGGATTGAAGGGTCAACTACTAGCCAAGGCCAAATATTACTCCAAGGAGAAAGTTGAGGAATTATTTCCTTGTCTCCTTCAAAACTAAATCTTTTGGAGACCAAAAGCCTCCCAAAATGGGGAGGGATGATCCAAAATGGATCTACACATGTACGACATGAGTTTATTGGTACTCTATATGGGGGAGATTATAATATGGACATCTCAAAGATGGTGTTGATTTTGTCGAATTCAAGTCATCAACTTTTGGTGTGTTTTCAAGGACTTAAACAACATTTTTTAGGCCTTATATTGGATGAGATTTGTCATAGGATTGCCTCATTCAAGGTGGAAGTTTTTATTCTCATTGACACATTTCCAACAAGCTATCATGCACCTAAAACAAAGTTCATATGCAAAAGTTATGGCCCTAGCAAGGTAACAATCAAAATATTCCCCACATGTCCAAGTAGCGACCATGTCATCTCACCATAATTTGAATCTAGGGAGTTGGTTATGTTATTGCATAATCTGTAGCTTAGGAAAATCCCAACCCGAGTCACAAAGGTGAGATAACTATGGGAGTACCTACCCATTGTCACCTTAGATAGACACTCCCCTTGCTTTAGTGATAGTGAAATCACCACAAGTGGGGAATCTTGGTGACCCTAGGGGGATTGATATGGGAAGTGAGATGATGATGATGAAAACCCCTATAGGTCAAGTTTGGAGATGATTAAAAGCTTGAATATGAGTCTTGTGAAAGGGAAATGGCTGCCAAGTGTTGAATACCTGCAAAACAATGTTAGGCATGCCTGAAACAAGACAAATGATAGATGTAAAAGCCTTAAACCAAAGGGAATCAATAAAGAACCCATGTTGTCTCAAATTGTAGCGGTATATATATATATATATATATATATATATATATATATATATATATATATATATATATATATATATATATATATATA
>ML866513.1:0-12634 GCA_009831015.1 Picea engelmannii | reverse complement strand
TACCTTATCCTTTTTGAACTGTAGTAAAACATGGGAATGATTCAATAATTAGATCTAATTCTTTTGGTCAGTGAAAGGTCCATTGTCCCCTTTTCTTTTGTTGAAGTAGACTTCTAATGCTTAGGAGACAACTGTAATCATTATTCAGTATTCCAAATACAATTGCAGAATTTCTTTGTCAATCTCGTAATAAATTGGAGCTGTTTATTCTAGAAACCAAAGATTGTTGAATTTAAAGGGGCCTGGTGGTTTTACCTTATCCTTTTCGAACTGTAGTAAAACATGGGAATGATTAGAGAATCCTCCACACCCCACCCAGGACCTTACCTTGCCAGTTCCAGTCATCACTCTGTCTGCAATTAAAATACTTTCTAACCTTTTGGAAATACCTTCCTCCCCAAGTTTGTTGTTCTCCATGTTGGAGTCAATTTCAATGGTTCTGCATCATGGAGGTTAACTTCCTCCATCTTATGAATCAAGTATTCATCCAACCCATTTGCTCTTCCATTTCCATCCCAGACTTCACTCCTCTTAAACATAAAGTTTAGATCTCTTCTGATAAAAACATCATCTCTTTTTAGTAAATTTGGAATAAAAAGGACTCCCAGAAGTCTTTCCTATGTACTTAAGGTCCATAAACATTAAATATAGGGAAAAACTTACCCAGATCCAAGGATTGAATTTTTGTCTAGATGGTTGATTGGAGGAAATTAGAATCCCTCAGTCTGCAAATCCCATTCAATGTAGTGATCAATCCTCTCGATTTTCCACTGGCATCCAAAGCTAAAAATTCCATCTCTTCAGTACACCACCCAAAATCTCAATAGCAGCGTTACCTTGTAACATTGTCTCATGAATCAATAGAACATCTGACTTGTAAGTGACCACTAACCATTGAATAACACTTTTATTATGGGAAGTGCTCAACCCACTTTTGTTTAGGGACAAAATATCATTTTTAACCCTCCTATGTGCTGTCCCTGCTCTAAGGGTCCCGTGGATGCTCCTTTCTTTGTCAGATGGATGAAAGGTCTCCTCTCTAGAGTGCGTACACCCCAGGAAAGAATTCCATCTATCTGTAAACCCTCTTCAACTTCAGAATCACCTTTTTGGAGGATATTAAATGGTAATGATATAAATTTCCACTCTTCACATTTTCTGACAAATCTTCAGAGTTCCCATTGTTCTCTCCATCTAGAAAGTGCCTTCCCCTACACCTCTCATCCCACCAAAAATTGAGGCTTCCCCTCCATTCATAGTAACTATATAATCCTCCGTCCTGTTTAGGGTTGAGAATGTACATTCCTTTTCCATAGCACATGACGGAAATCCTTATCAGGTAAAGCCCTACTATCCCACTTAGGGCTATTCCCATCATCTTTCTTAGAGTGTGCACTAGAGTCAATTTGATCAAATTCTTTTGATTAGTGAAGGTCCATTGTCCCTTTTTCTTTGTGAATTTGAGCATGAAGGGGATGTGAAATATCCCTGATCCTGCTGATCAAGATATTTGCTACTGATCCAATGTTTTGTCTTGCAGATCTGATACACTGGGGGTTTTTGGATGCGTTTCAGTTGTGTGTTTGAGATCTTTAAGGTTATTGCATGTGCATGTTGGTTATTTCAATTTTCAGTTGCATGTTGGTTATTGCATGTGCATGTTGCGTATTTATGGTTTAAACAGTATATAAAGGATGCATGCGGAAGTAAAGAACATCAACTGCCCAATAACATATATTATGTGACTCAAGCATGGAAATACAATAACACACTAGAAATATAGAGTATAATCGTCAGCTAGATCTCATGGATCGTCACTGGAATACAATCAAATAGCATAAAAATACCCGTGATCAGAAGATGAATGCAGATCTGATGCATGCACGGATAGATCGACAGAAATATGCGACTTCGGAGAAATACGGTAACCGCTACCAGCTGGAAAACTCGTCCGGAAGGATAGACCGTCAGAATGCACCGGAAATTTCTCCAATAGAAGCGCCCTAGCCTCTAGACTGGAATGGATGAGTGCCAGATATCAGATTTGGCCTCTGACGTACTGGATCTGGACCCCTGGGGGGTTGCGCACCTCTTGGGACACTGGATGCGCCCCAAATGATTCCACTGACGGAATCAACTGCTATAGGGCTCAAAACGATCGTCTCGCCAAATGCGGCACTGGGTTGGAAGGGTTTCCCCGGATCTGTCCTGATGCTCCGTTTGCAACCCCAAATATACTACCGGAAGAGCTGCACCCTAAATGGCTGGATAATGCGCTCTGCAAGATTCCACCGTCAGAATTGGATGATAAATGGCTCAATAGAAGTGCCCTGGCTGGATCTCCACTGGGTCGGAAGGAAACTGCAATCTGAGCTCAGACCTCGTGCAGCTCCACAAACCCTCAATTTGACTTGCGCCCTCACTAGCTGATCTGCTCACACTGTACTGGATACTCCTGAATAGCTCGGTGAAATACCTGGATGGTATCTCCGATGGGCTAGGGTGTGTCTCTCAACACCGAAACCGATCAATGGTGGTGGTTTCCTCCAAAAATCCACAAAACAGCAAGGTCGACTCTCTTCCTCCTTTGGGAACTCTCAACATCAAATCATAACAATGCATAATGAGGAATTAGGTCAAATTCCTCCCTTTATACCATTCCCAATCTAATTCACCATTGACCTAACTTAAGCTAGGCGCTTTTCCTCCTAAGGTGAATAATTAATTAATTAAGTCCCCCTTTAGTACCTTTTCATTCTAATTCTTCGTTGACTTAGGCTTAAGTGACTTTTCCTAAGTATTTTGGTTTAATTCATCGTTTAGCCATCAATTCCTTCTTATTTCTCCGTCTTGTTCCCTGTTTATGCCTGACTATAGTCTACGGGAACACATAGACTACGAAGTCACTCCCTGCTGGCCTACTCTTGTGAACCGGACATCACAGGATGAAGGTCTCTGAGTCTTTACCACATAGAAATCCTTCTTATCTCCCATAGTATCTTCCAATCCTAAATGTCCGTCGTTTGATCCTTTATTCCCTTGGGGCATAGGATTATGGCTTGGACCGTTATTTCTCATATCTTCTTCTAACCCATCCCAATACATCTCAAAGAGTCCCATTGGGCAATCCTTTTTTCTGTGTATATTGATGACAAGCATTGCATTTCAAAGAGACATTTTGATAGTCAAAAAGTTTAGTGATCTACATTGTCCAAAACCAATATGTATAGTCTTAAGTAAGCCATGTCTAAGAGCCATTTCCACGCATACCTTAGCTATAGACCTAGAAGAACTAACTTTGGATCCTTCATCTACACTCTCAAAATGCCTTGGCTGATTACTGATCAACATAAAGACTTTCTCTTGCCACAATTCAATAGGCAAACTAAGAAGCTTTACCCATTCAACCTATGTATTTATACTATCCCTCCGAGGGTCAAAACAAGGCAACCACAATTTTAAGGACAATTGGGTATTACTCTAGGATTGGTCCTGTTGTTGAATAATCTCTAGATCTCTGCCTGCTTTGAACACAAAAGTTATCCACCCCTTCATGAATAAATGAAAGGAGTGGTCGTACCCTAGAATTGTCCTCCAACGATTTCGAATACACTTGCTCATTGAAATCTTAGAGGCGAATCGACCATGGAACTTTCCCACCAGAGCAAATTCCAAGAAAAGACCCTCACGGAACACAAGTTTCAACTTTTCCTTTCACAATTTTAGCACCTACGTTTTTCTCCTATGAACCCCGTGCTTACTCCCTCTATTCAGAACACGATCTTCTGTCACCTTCTCATAAACCCTAATCCTGCAATCACAATGCAGTTTTTCTTCTAGTAGCTTGGAAGTTGGAACCTCTATCTCCTTGGGGAAAATCTTTATGAAAATCACTGCCTATGGAAGGATTCTCTGAGTCCTTTGGGAGATGATCAGTGCATGGATGAGTAGCATGGGGAGGTGACTTTATGATGGTACAAGCAGGTGGTGATGGAGGCCATAATATCTAGTACTGTTCCACTGACACATTGAGCTGATTAGAGCGTGGGGTCCATGATTCAGTGTTATTGGACAGGTTCTCACTCCCCTTATGTCCATTATGGTGGTTAGGGTTTGGGGCCAAAAAACCCCCTATTGTACATTCATTCAAATCTGCAAAGGTTCCGACTTTTGGAGTGTGAGAACTTACTCAGAGAGCTCCAAATGTGGTCCTAGCAATGACGGGAACATGTAATTTCTGCCAAGTCCTTCTAGTGGGTCAACAGAGTAGTCCATGAGATCCTCATCCTCTGCCTGATTCTGATTCTCCTCAGTGTGTACCTCATGCCATCCCATTTTTGCTTTTCCACTTATAAAATAATAATAATAATCTAATTTTGGTGTATGAGACCCCCTTGTTTGTGGGACAAGGGACTCCCTCCGTCCAGCGATTTGACTGGTACAGTGTATGGAAGTATACATATCCTACCCCCCTCTGGATTTGAACTTGTGACCTCTCAGGAGGAAACACATGTTCTTAACCATTAGGCCCACTTAGGCCCACTATGTTCTATACTTTTGCACGAGCATTGCATATATACATATATGTTTGACATAAAGCTTCCTTTTACTATTAATAAAACAATATGTACAGAGCTTTTATACAAAATAAAGTGGGCTGCATATGCAGCCTACACCTGTACTAGCACAGAATAAGCAAAATCGAAAAAGTGGGCTGGCTTATGCCAAAATACCCATTACATACAGCCGCAAATAAACGTAAGTCCAAACCACTAAATAGCATTGGCCTGCTCTGTGGCAAGGCATGTCATTGCCAAGGTGAGAGCGTGCTGACTTGGCAGGGGAAATTCCAGGTGTCTCCCAGCTCATGTTGCAGGGGTCCTGCCCTAGGAATCTAGTGACTGATGTAAATGAGCCATTTCCATCTGGAACGTATGGACCTGCATTGTAATCTTCAAGAACAGGCTTGCACAAATTGCTGCACCGTCATACCACAAGAAATTTGTGAAGGCTCTCTATCATTAAATAAACGTTCATTGCATTTCTTCCACAGAAAGAAAAGAACTTCATTTTGGCCTGCATTTGTTTCTTGCCATCATAATATTTCTGGTATGAACATTTCTTTTACTGGGCTAATTCACGTCACAGGAAGTAGGCTGTTGTTGGATAGCCAAGCGGCCTGCCAACCTTGTGTATGTGTGCATGCACGTTTGCATTCCTATACTATTGTTTCAAGCTTATATGTCCTATTTGTTCCACTGATGCACTGTTGTGTGCTTATTAAATTTGTTATATACGGTGTGTTGAAGCAACCAAGCTTATATGTTGATGCTGTTGGATGCTTTACTCTATTTCCAATGTTTGTTTGAGTTGCGATTATGAGGACAGTTTAGATTTAGAAGTCAGTTTGGATTTAAAGAGATAAAAAAGGTTAAGCATGATATTTGTGTATCTTGCTCATGCTTGAATGGTTCTTGTTTGTTTCTGTAAACAACAGCATATCGAGGATTTGACACAGGAGAAATTTTCTTTGCAACGAGCACTCGATGCCTCAAGGACATTAGCAGAATCATTGGCTCAGGAAAATTCATCTCTCACAGATGCCTTCAATCAACAGGTAATAATTAGGCAATAGATAATGGCTCTTGTATGCAAACCATATTAAAGATGTGTTTACTGGTCTGATACTATTGTAAAAGTTTATATGCCATGCCTGAGAACATTGAAACAGTGCACAAGATTATGCAAGAAATGGTTTTATTATTTGATACTCAAGTTGCAAACTAAGAACAGTGCACTCTGTTAAGCTACCTGCATGTGAGTTTTACTGCTATTTTGGATATTTCTACTTGCTTTTTTTAGAGTTTTTTACTTCATCGTTTTGACCTTTGAATGACTTCATGTTTTTCCTGCTCTTACTTTGTCATGCTTATGTTTGTTCCTCTCTATCCACCCATTTCCCTGCTGGCAACTAGCTATGCTTATTTCACAGTCATTCCACTCATGAGTCTGTTATCATGCAAATCTGCACAGGCAGATTGGCCTAATAACTATAGGCAAATGAACCCTTGTCACAGTTGGAAATCCTCTCCGTTTGGACTGTTGTTTTTCCAGTCTCAGGGGGTGTCCCTAAGAGATGTATACTTCCATCTAACCTAAAAATCTGCACAAATTCCAAGATGATCCGCACACAAAGGACTCTCTCTTGGGCTGTCCATAAACAGTCAAGAGCAAGGGAGAGTTTCAAATGATGTTCTTAAGTGGTTGAGATCATATTCTAGAGATAGATGTAACAACAAAGTGAATGTAAATGAATGAGAGAATGCGCGCCTTAAGTGAGAGGAATTCAAAGTAAGTGCACAATGAACTACCATAACCCTGCAAAAAATAATTTATTCAACAACAGCCAAGAGATTCAGAGAGCTAAAACGAAGCATATTTGTATCAGATCACATATTACCCAAGAGATTATTTGCATCATAGTGAGTCATAGGTGACAAGCTGCCATTGATCTCCTCGCTTGCAGTGAAGGTAGTGGCCTAGGTCTGGTAGGTGGAAGAGTGAGGACCTGTCCGCTGCAACAATACTGTATCAAGAAAGAACTGTCCGACCCTTCCTCTACTTCTCTACTCTCTATATATTTAACTCTCATCTCCTCTAAACCAAGTCGCCCTGACTACTGGAAAAATAAGGAAATAAAGCAGAGCAAGTCAAAGGCTCTGCATGCAAGCTAAATATGACCCCCTTTTTTGATTTTGGAATAGTTTTTTACCTTTCTGTTTGACTATCTTTTCCTTGTCTTCAGAATGGCTTTTCTTGCTGTTTGGAAAAGCTTTCCCTTTTCTGACTGCCTTAAGCCGCTCCATACTGCTGTGTGATTTTTTATTAACAAAAATCACTACTGCCACATCATACCAGCGCTGGATTAAGTATTTCTGTGGGAGGATGAACCTGCTGTCAAGTGACCTCCTCACTGCTGGCAACATATTGAAGACAAACCCTCTGCCTGATCTGCTGCCCAGAATTGCAGCCAGCAGCTGTATAGCCCTGTACGGCCCACCCTGTTACTGTACGGCCTACCTGCGGCCTGTATGGCCTATCTGTGGTTGTATGGCCCTGCTGTGCTGCTGTACGACTGCCTACGTGAGATGTACAGCCCAGATCTGCCTCTGTATGGCCCTCCTGCTGCGGTTCGACCCTCCAGAAATTAACTCTGGCTGTTAGGTATTCTTCACACATACACAACAAACTTTCTGCCCTTCAAAATGAGCTTTTCATTAAGAATGATTCCAAGCTTAGAAGGGCTCCCAACTGGGAAATCTGCCCACTGAAGGAAAAAAAAAATTACAGCAAGAACTTGGCTGAAAAACCCTGTTGAAGACAAACCCTCTGCCTGATCTGCTGCCCAGAATTGCAGCCAGCAGCTGTACGGCCCACCCTGCTACTGTAAGGCGTACCTGTGGCCTCTATGGCCCATCTGCGGCTGTAGGGCCCTGCTGTGCTGCTGTACAACTGCCTACGTGGGCTGTACAGCCCAGAGCTGCCGCTGTAGGGCCCTCCTGCTGCTGTTCGACCCTCCAGAAATTAACTCTGGCTGCTGGGTATTCTTCCTCTTGCTGCCCTCTTATTTTCTCCTCCTCCAGACTGAGCAAAAAGCCCTTCTCTTGGTCTCACCGAGAGTCACTGACACTCAGACACTTGTGTTGCTGCCATGTGTTTTCTCCTTTCACCTTGGCTTCCTTTTATAACATTGAGTTGAATCCCTAACCCTAATCTCCAAAGTGATTGACGGTTGAGATTAGATCTCACCTCACTTGAGATCAACGGTTGAGATGAAGTCTAAATCACTGATGTAATTAAATTACATTTTATTAAACTTTTCCTAACTCAATAATTAAAAAGTCATTCACTTTAATAATTCCTTTAATTAAAGTGAATTTCCAAAGTTTTTGAAAGGTCCTTTGGATGACTTTCACACGTCCGGCACTAGACCTGTGCAGAAGTACCTGTTCGAGCTACAATCATCAGCATTCCCACTTAGCGAGGAAGGTACTTCTCGAAGAGCCACTTGGAACTGGTTTTCCCTTCGGTCTTGACACAATGTCCCACACTTCATCCCGCACCATGGCATCCTGATATACCTGCTGATCTGCTGCTTCTTCAATGACGTTACTCATTAGTGCCATAAAGTTTGGAAACTTCTTTTGAGGCTTGCTCTTCCTAAATGTGCTCCCGGGAGCCTTAACATGCTCCCGAGCATACTTCAATGTTTGCGTAAACCACTTGGGTCTCCTTACAGAGTTGAAAGGTGCTAATTCCTCCTCCCTACCTGAAGTCTGACTCCTTGAACTGGATGCTGTTTAGTGTAGCTCATCCTTCAGAGCCTCCTGCTCCTCGTCCTCTGTCACTGGTAGTGGGCCATGTGACTTCCTAGAAACCAAACTCTCCTCGAACTTAACGTCTCTTCTCACAACTGTCTTCCTCTGCACTGGAATGAAGATCCTGTAAGCCTTTGAAGTATCTTTGTACCCCACAAATATGCCCTTCTCACCCGAGGGCTCCAACTTCGTCCTCTTCGCCACAGGCACATGGATGTATACTGGACAACCAAAGATCCATAAATGTCCTATCTCTGACTTCACTCCTGTGAATGCTTCCTCAGGTGTCTTGTCCCCCAATATCCTGTGAGGACTCATGTTCTGCACATATATTGCTGTGTTACATGCCTTTGCAAAAAGGAACATAGGCAAATCCTGGTAATGTATCATAGCCTTGGAAGAACCGATGATGGACCGGTTCTCTCTCCTTAACCCCATTTTGTCGAGGGTTGTACGAGACTATCAAATCCCTCTTGTTGATGACTGTAGCTCAGACATGTATTTCTACAAGGAGTGTCTAACTTGTGGAAATCATCATTTAATGACTCCTATGCTTTTTGGGAGTTCACTTTATTAATTAATTAATAAAGTGAACGCCTTTTTATAAAGTGAGTTTAATTTAATAAAGTGCCTAAGTTTTGGCACTAGTGACTTAAAAGTTAAATTAAATGTGAGCCATTGATCTAACGAGACAGTGAGATTTGATCTCGTCCGTTGAGATTAGGGATTTGGACCAACTCAATGTTATAAAACGATAGCAAAGGGAAGAGTAGAGAGACACATTGATTATTCACAGTGAGTGAGTAATTTGGCGAGGAGAGAACAGGGCAGCAACAACTGCACATGAATCAAGGTAGCATGTAGATCGAGGCAACCACAAATCAAGGCAGCACATAGATCGAGGCAGCACACACAGGTCTGTAAAACAGATCCGTACAATTGTACAGATATGTACGAACAACCTCAACAGATCAACAACACGTAGATCAAGGCACTGTGATTTATCAGGTTTGTAGGGTGTTTGTTGTTTTCTTTCTCAGAGCCATTTTCCCGAGTACGAGAGCTCTTGTAAGTTTCAAAGTTATTTTGAATGAAGAACTGATCTTGAAGAGCAGAAAAATAATTGTCCATGTGTGATTTTTCTTTTCTAGTTTTCCGCTGCAATGTTAAATAATTCTAGTAGTGTAAATCAGATCTGATCTTATTTATCTAGTTGTTGGTTTTAAGAAATTAACATGGTATTAGAGCTATTGCTCTAAGAGAAAAATAGATCCACAATTGTTGAGTGCAAAATTTTCAGATTCAGAGGTCTCAACAACAGTGTGCTTGAAGGGCTAAGCACAGGAAAAGCATTTCAGCTAGCAGTCTCAGGTTCGAGGACATGCTTGATGGGGTTTCAAATTTCTTTCCATGGAAGGAAAGAATCACTTTGCTCTTGGAAGAGAAAGACTTATGGGAGAATGTAGATAAGGTCCTTCTAGAGCCAGTGGATCTTGCAGAAAAGGCAGCGCAGGAGAAGGACATAAAGGCACAAAGGGTGATTCTAGATGCTGTAAAAGATCACCTGATCATGCATGTAGCAGAAAAGACCAAAGCAAAGGACTTGTTTGATGCCCAAGTTGGTCTCTTTCAGAGTGATCACCCGAACTGAAAAATGGTCTTGAAGAACAAGCTTAGAGATTGCTAGATGAGCAAATTCGACAATGTTACCAGTTACCTTATGAAGGATCACAAAGATCAGTGATCAACTTGCAGGTGTTGGAGAGAAGATCTTGGATGCAGAGCTAGTGAATGTAGCTTTGACCGGGTTCACAAAGTCATGAGAACCGTTCGTAAAGGGGATTTGTGCACGGGAGAACATCCCAGACTAGCAGAGATTATGGGATGACTGCATTCAAAAGGAGACTCGAGAGCAGTCCAGAGCCAACAAGTAGGGAGGAGGTGAGGAAAACTTGGCCCTCATCACCAAGGCTAAGAAAGGCAAAGGTAAAATCAAGAAAGGTAATAGTCAGGGAGAGGGACAACAATCTGGATAGAAGAGGGACTTGAGCAAGCTCAAGTGCTACATTTGTCACAAGAACGGTCACTACGCTTCTCAGTGTCCAGAGAAGGAGAAAAGCAAAGGGAAGGCACAACAAGTAGCAACCACAACAAAGACTCAATTGAGTGAACTTGCAACGAAGTTGGAGAGAGATTTCTCTCTAGTTTCCTGCCTTTTGACCATCACTATTGCTAGGAGTGTTTGGTATTTGGATAGTGGTATCTCTCGCCACATGACGAAAGCTCGAGAGATGTTCAACGGATTATCAGAGGAAGACTCAGAGCTACATGTAGAGCTTGGCAATGATTCCAAGTATGCAGCGAGGGGTCATGGGACAGTTTAGTTTCAACTTGAGTCAGGAGGAACCTTTGATGCAGTTACCTTCCATAGGGGGTAGGTGTTCATCTGCCCAGAGGGAGCCAGTCCCGACACTGCCGTGAAGATTGTAGTTGGGGAAGGGAGCTTTTGCAGGCTTTAGGGCAATCCTGTTCAGGCATTGGTGCACAACAGTGAGAGCCTGTGCGAGCTGTGGCACATGGGACATCTACATCACAGAGCACTACCCATACCGAGGAAGATGGTCACCAGGCTTCTAGACTTTAGTCTGGAAAAACAAGGGGTGTGTAGAGGTTGTGCTCTTGGCAAAAATGTCAAGGCTTCATTTCCTAGCAGTAAGACTCGATCCAAAGGGATTTTGGATCTGATACATTTTGATGTTTGCGGGCCTTTGTTAGTTGCTTTGGTGTAGGGTGCATCTTATTATGCAACCATCATTGATGTTTTTTCCGGGAAGACCTAGATCTACTTCACGAGAACCAAGGATGAGGTTTTCAGTTGGTTCAAAGAGTTCAAAGCTCAGGTGGAGAACTTGACAGGGAAGAAGATCAAGGTGTTGAGGACAGACAATGAGGGTGTGTATACCTCCAATGAGTTCAAAGATTTCTGCAAGAAGGCAGGGATCAAGAGGGAGAAGACAATGGCCTACAACCCACAACGGAATGGAGTTGCAGAGAGGAAGAATTGGTCTATTATCAGTGTAGTGAAGGCCATGATCCATGATCAGAGTCTGCCCATGTCTCTGTCGGCTGAAGCATGCAACATAGTTGTGTACTTGCAGAATAGGAGCCCTCACACGATACTGGAAGACAAGACCCCAGAGGAAGCATTCATAGGTGTGAGCCCTGAGATAGGACATCTTAGGATTTTTGGTTGTTTAGTCTACATCCACATTCTTGTGGAGAAGATGACAAAGTTGGAGTCCTCAAGTCAGAAGGGCATCCTAGTAGGATACAATGAGGATTCAAAGGCTTACAGAGTCTTTTTTCCATATCAGCGAAAGACGATGGTGAGACAAGATGTCAAGTTCGAAGAGAACTTGGCATCAAGGAAATCTCATGAGATTCCTACAGTTGCAGAGGATACACAACATGTGGATCTTAAGGATGAGTAGAGCGGAGAGACTTCTAGTGCAAGGGGCTAGCCTTCGGGGGAGGAGCAGTTGGCTCCCTCAATGTCAGCTAGGAGGCCCAGGTGGTTTGAGAAGACTTTGAGAGATGCTCAAGAGCACGTTGAGGCTCCCAAAGACCACATTCAGGGAGCGCAGACCTCCGCAGAGGTTTTCGACTTATATGGCTTTGATGACCAACATCATAGACTCAGAGCCTTCCAACTTTGAGGAAGCATCCAACCAACAGGTTTGGAGAGATTCCCTGGTGGAGGAGCATAACTCCATCACAAAGAATGATGTTTGGGAGATTGTACCGAGACTAGTAGGAAAGTCAGAGGTGACCTCCAGATGGTTGTACAAGATCAAGCATGCAGTAGATGGTAGCGTGGAGAAGTACAAGGCGCAATTCGTGGTTCAAGGATTCTCTCAAAAAGAGGGAGTAGACTACGTGGAGACTTTTGCTCCTGAAGCCAAATACTCCTTGTAATACCCCAAGGCCGAGCCCCGATTATAATTATGGATGTAACATGTTTTGTAGGTTGGTGAGCCAAGTATTTATAAGCTGGTAGGCTTATGTGTTTATTAGGCCAGAGAGCTTAGATGTCAAAGGCCAAGAGCCTGTTTTGTACATGTAAATATTCATATTATTAATATAAACAACATCGCTGCGTGTAGACCTACCATGAAGAAAGAGTATGGGGGACTAAACTCCACTAGACTGGGTAAGGGAGTGGGGCTGAGAGACTAGGAAAAGGGGCTAAGCTTGAG